>CM035439.1:15006390-15043890 GCA_020310875.1 Ceratopteris richardii
ATCATAATAGTCGTGTAGTTCCCAGGGTCCTTCATATCGCCGGACTTATGGATAGGCGCAATGGTATGCATAGTCCACGAGTCAGGTAACCCCTCAACCAAAGCACGGCTGAAGAGGTGGGCAAGGTGGGAAATTACATCTGCTGCGTATATAAAGTGCTCGCCTTGTAGTCCTGTGTGGTCTGCTGAACAGCCATGCTGTAGCCTATGGATGGCCTGTCGTACCATGCCTGCTGTGAATAGGGTGGATATGACAAGACGTGGTGTGGGAGGGATCGGCAATGGAGGCTTTCTTGGGACGTCATATAACGTGTGGGCGTAGGTGTTCCAAGTCTGAGGATCTGCTATGGGTGTAGGTGGGTGTGGCTCACATAAAGCCCTCCACGCAGTGGTGCAATCTCTACTCATGAGAAGGTCAAATAGCTCTGCCTCCTGTCGCTCCTCGAAAGCTCGCCGCTCCCGGCGTGTGAGAGCCCGCTCTGTCGTTGTGCCTCCATCTCCGTGATGGATCCCAAGATACTCTGTGCTCTGAGATGTCGGTATAGTCGTTTACACTCCTCATCGTACCATCTATTCTGAGGTGTATGCCCAAGCCGTGTCAAATGTGCGGTGGTGTGGGTGGTGTATGGGAAGCTGAGAGTAGCGGATGTGTGGAGGATCGAGAAGTGGGCAGTGAGGATGTCCAATGGGGCAGAGGGGTCAAGGGAGTAGATGCGCTCTTGAACATGGGAGCTATAGATATGTGCTAGCTCATGTCTAAAGTGAATGGTGGTATGGGCATGTGGCTGTATGGTGGCGGGGTGGGATATGCATGGTGAGCCGCATATGGATAGGGCAAGATATGTGTGGTCAGCACCAATCGGTATGGGTTGGATGGTGAATGAGGTGATGAGATGTGTCGCCTCCGGGGATCCGATGAGAGAGAGAGAGAGAGAGAGAGAGAGAGAGAGAGAGAGAGAGAGAGAGAGAGAGAGAGAGAGAGAGAGAGAGAGAGAGAGAGAGAGAGAGAGAGAGAGAGAGAGAGAGAGAGAGAGAGAGAGAGAGAGAGAGAGAGAGAGAGTTCTGTATTATTTTTCAGCATGATGATTGGGATTCTACTAAAGACAGAAGAGCACTTGAAGTGCTGAAGGTATTCTTTACATACCATGGTAATGGAAAGATTCTACACTTATATGATGAATACATAACTTATGGCATCTGTTTCAATGTTTGCATATGCTGCAGCCAGACTTGGTCTTATTCACAGGTACTTCCAAGTTCCTAACTTAGATTTCTTCCATCTCCCATCTATAAAGAACCTATATATAACTGAAATATTTTCTGTTGTGATGCACAAACCACTTGAATACTTCAGTGAAAGCTAGGTATGCATTCGTTAATCATCCTGAATTGTTACTCTGCTATGGAGACTACTATAAGCAATGTCTCATGGATTATTGTACAGATTATTTGAACAAAACTGCACTTAAGATGTAGTGCGATGTGAATGGTTAACAACGTAAGATTTGGTGATAGTGGTTAAGCTTATGCAGGATACAGCTATACATTACCGTAACTCTATTTTTATGCTGGGTATATTGTTACTTTCTCTCTAAAAGGATACATCTTAAAATCATTTCTAGGTTATCTGGACAATGATCTGAATTTATGAATATATATTTCAACATTAAGCAAGTTGGACATGAGGCTGGTTTTGGTTTTAGAAACATTAAAAAATAGAGTCAGCATATTTTTGTCTAAAGTGACAATGAAATGTGTTAAGCTTCACGTTGGAACTATTTTTCATGGTTTTTGCTTTTGATCCTTTTTCGTAAGCTTTAACTTCTTATTTCTTATGTCGAGATAACCCCTCCCTGTACTTTTTCAGTATATGACTACATTATTCAATGCATCAATCAGGTTTGGAGTTCATGAGAATTAGCAGCATGATGGTTCAAGCAATACATTGCAAGATGTCCACCTCGTGAGTTCCTCTCCGAGGAAAAGGTCTTGCTCCATCCCTTTGGCAGTTTGTTGCCTTGAGGGAATAATGACAGGTTTTCAGCTAAGCGTATGAAACATAGCTCTATGAGTGTTTGGTGTCTTTTAGAATCCGGCATGCATTGGTGGGAAATAGGCATTATTTGGTTGTAAAAACTCTCGCAGATTCTCATTTTGTTTGCAATTAAGAAATTTGTGTGGAGAAATGACAGTTATTTCGATTGTATTGATTGCTTATAAGAGGGAAACCACAAATCATTTGTTGAAAATAGAATCATTGCAGCATAGGAGAGTTTGTATTTATGCACTTGTATGTAGCATCTATGAAGCACACACTTAATACCTGTGCCAGCAAATCAGATAAACAAATTCTTTTTTCAACAAACCCTTTTAGAGTTTATGAATAAACGGGTGATGCACTTGGTTCCAAAAGGGAATAACGATCTTGCAAATGGGCTGATTGCTTGGTGCACTTGATATGGACTGCATAGAAGAGAGAATACCATGGCTAGGTAGGGCTCAAAACTAATTAAATCCCAAAAGACAGTACAAGAGGTATCGATGAAGGATGCCAAAAAAGATGGATCCTTATGGGCCAAAAGAATGAAAAATTTGTATGTGTTTTATGCTGTAGGTTTTTTTGAAGGGGTAAAGTTTTCTTGAGAACTGATACTCAGTTGTGCTCATGCTCAATTTACGGATCAACTGACTAAACACTACTCTTTAGAAGTGTCCTGAAATTTTTGTATCCCTGTTCGGAAGAATGCCTTCCAAAAGATCATAGAGTTGATGAAAATCTTCTATAAATAATCGAGTGAGTTCTGAGGTATTAAAATAGTCTTCTTACTTCATTTAGTCCAAGAAGACACAAGTTCTTAGTATTTTCTCCAGAATTTGATTGATCCTTTCTATTTGACCATCAAAGGATCTTTATTTACGCTTTAGAAGTGTTTGCAAAATTTTGTATCCTTATTTGAAAGAATGTTTTTCAAAAGAACAAAGAGTTTATGAAGATGTTCTTCAATTAATCGAGTGAGTTTTGATGAAGATGCTCTACAAATAATCGAATGAATCTGATGAAGATGCTCTACAAATAATTGAGCAAGCTAGGAGGTTTTCACTAAAGTGTGGGTAGGAATGAATAGAGCCATCTTCATCAATCCATCCACAATGATCAACACAAAGTCATGATCTTTTTGGGCTCAACCTCATGATGAGATCCACTCAATTACTTTCCCAATTATCTTTGGAAGTTTCCAAAGGATGTAACATGCCACAATCCAAAGTCTCTTCACTTAGTTGGCACTTTGTACATTTAAGTACATATTCATACATCTTTATGTATACTTGATGGATAAAACTTACCAACATTTTCGGCAACCAATAAAACTTACCAACACTTCGGGCAACCAATAAAACTTACCAGAACTTCGGGAAAGAATTTATCTTAACTCTTGACCACTCCCCACAAACTTCACCTTTGTACAATAAGTATTCATCATGAATATTGTAATGCTTGAACTTATCACTGAAAGATAAGTTTGTGTTTGTGTTTCTTTCCAAGATCACTCATAAAGCTTGTTTAAAATTAGATGTTCTTTGTATTTTCCTTTCATTGTCTCAACTAATTCATTTGATATTGAAGTAAAATTTAGAGTATTCAGCATAGCATATGGTTCAATGTGTCTAGCACCACATTGAAACTCCCTTTTTTCGTATGTGAATTCATAATCAAACTCTTGAAGTATCCGTACACATCTTGCTTTTACACCCTTTTAATCAGATCGATTTACACCATTTGATGCTCCTTTGATCAGTCAATAAGCCACCATTATTTTGAGAGAATGCACTATTGCATACAATTCTCTTTGCATTGAGTTGGGCTTAGTGTCTTGCTCAAAAGCTATTGGTTGGTCATTCTTAATCAACATAATCACTTCCATTTGTTTCTATGGGAAATTGTTTACAAGGGTCTACTATTTGTAGAATTGGGATCGAGGCTATAGCTCTCTTCAGTTGTTCCATGCTTCATCATTTTGTGAGTGGAACTACTATGTTGGTGTAATTTTGAGTTCACCTTCGTTAATATCCTAAAAATTCCAGAAAACTTTTACCCTCTATTATTATTTTTAGATATGGGAAATTCATTATGACTTGAGCTTCTTTAGGATATGCTTGAATCCCTTTAGAAGAAATAATATTCGGTCAAGGTATATAATTTCCTGAGCAAAGAATTTGCATTTGAGTTCTTTGCTATATAGTTTATGTTCCCTTAAAATCTGGAAGACCTTCTTGAGGTGATATAATAGGTAGTTGGATCTTATTCAAGAAATCAATCACATATATACCTAGGTAAGTTTGCAAGATTAAGTTCATCAAAGTTTTGTTAGGCGAAAACACATGACTAAAAATTTATGCTCATACTTTGTCCATAAGGCTATCTTTGGAACATCTTCGACTTTGATTATTGTTTAATTTTATCCTTGTCGAAGGTCAAGTTTAGTAAAAATTGCAGCCCCCATTGATCCAACAAGTTATTAACTCTTGGCATAGGGAATTTTTTCTTTACTATTATCTTGTTTAAGACTCTAAAATCTACGCAAAGTCTCATGGACCAATCCATCCTTTCGATGAAAAGTATTGGAGCCACCCAAGGAGACTCCCTTGATTAAATGAATCCTTTATTAAGGGTATTCCTTTGGTTGTTTTTTTACTTGTTAGAACATTGAGGTTTAGTTTACATATAGCCTTGACACCTCGGATAAAGTCTATATCATGATCGACAAGTCCATTGGAAGGGGGGAAGCCATGGGGGAGTTCCTATAGGGACATGTCCTAGAACTCTTGCATTAATTGTTTTAACTTATTAAACATATTTTCAAAATCACGATACTAGATATAAAACTTGATTATGCTATTGAAAGTATGGAATGTATCTTTCATACTTCCACTTGATTTGTATTTACAAAATTTTGAAGTTCAAGAATTGAAAATTGAAATTAATGGAGTGTTGGGTACTCCATGTTCTCCTTGAATCATGTCCTTGACATGATTTCGTTCAAATTCCAAGGTATTCAACTAGTAGCTATGTCTCTCGGATGGTCCTCATCTCCAAAGCTGATCCCCACCTAGGACTGCATTAGTTCATTCTATGTATATCATATGGAAATCTATGTTTATGGGCACCATTTTGTCTAGGACTATTTTTTCGTCACCTTGCATCATAAACATGACATTCTAGTTGAGTCTTGACTATTGATGAGGTAAGCCTTAGCTACTTCATGAGTAATTAATTATGGAAATTATGGCAGATAGAGCCATCTATCATGCCTTTCACTCTTTATGCATTCATAGATCCATGCATCTTGACCAATTCATTGGACCAAACTCCATGGCAATCCATATCAGATTCATTAGACAACATTGATATGTGCTATCTTCATGAAGCACTTCAACTTGTTTTCTTTGAGCTAAAGATAAGGTTTGAACCAAATACACTCGTTGTTGGCTTTTCTTTTATCTTCAAAGATGTCTCTAGGTTCCATCCTAACACTACAATGTTAACTCAAATGGTTGGGGGACAAGCACTTGAAGGAGAGGTTTTACTTCTTTTCTCTTTCCCAATCTTCAAGAGCCAATCTTCTCTCTGAAGTCCTTGGTAACTTTGTTTCTTAGAAGGATTTACTTTTCTACTAAATTGTTTTCATCCGTCTCTTTCCTTTTAATAAGGATTTATTTTCTACGTTTGCTTTCGAAGGTGCACTTTGCAATGCATAGATCTACACGTACTTGATTGCATCTTCAAGTATCTTTGGTATACTTCTCTTTGTTCCATAGTTTAGAGTTTCAATTAACCATCTTACAAAACCTGAGACTTTGTGAAGGTCATCTAGGTTTTCTAACTTGTAGGGTTATTTGTCAATAATGAGAATGAGAATATGAGAGCAGGCATTCTCTCTACAATACTTTCTCCCACTCTCGATTTCTTCCCTTTCATACTTAGGGAGAAACTTCTTGAACTCGAATTGTTCCCAAGTCTCCTGAATCAAATTAGACTCCTTGAAGCTCATCCGCCCCTTGTAAGCCGAATGCCCAAGTTAAAGGCTTACCTCTAAGATTTTGTATTACTTGGGGGTATTCTTGAGTTGGTGCAAGTCCGTCCCTTTCTAAAGAAATGTAAAGAGTGCATTTTTATTACCGTTCCAATCTTCCCTTGAGAACTAAGGGGGTTTAAAGTCTATTTCTATCGAAAGATCCTTAAGTGACTAGGGGATACAATTGAGAACTAAGGGGGAAGATTAGGCTTAGCCAGTGTACCTTCAAGACTTGCAAGAGTAGCACCTCGCACTTCGCAAGTGGGGTTAGAAGACCTTAGAGGTTGTGCTAATGGTGGTCTTAAGTCATGACAACATAGAAATTTCCAAACAAGAGAAAAAACTCTAGAGTTGCAATCACGCTTGTCGAGCAGGGAAGCAAGGAAGTCCAGTTGTAAAGGAGATCGTACAGTAGGACCATGATATAAGAAATGGTCTAATAATTCCAACAACACCCATAGAAACATCTCTTGCCCCTGTCAAGTTAATCATCCCTAAGAAGACCCTTTCGCTTATAGCCCTAGTAGATTCAGGAGCCTCCTCATGTTTCATCAACGAAGGATTGGTTAAGAAACATAGGATTCCATTACTTCAGAAGAACAAACGAGTGGTAGCTAAAGTAGTAGATGGACGACCTCTAACATCTGAAAATATTACCATGGAAACCACACCATTAAGAGTACACCTTGGTGACCATGATTCCCACATATATTTCAATGTAATATCAAGTGCGACAAATCTTGTTATCGTTGGAGTGCCTTGGCTAAAAAAACATAATCAAGACATCAATTGGGAGAAGAATAACATCACTCGTCGGGATATCCATAAGAACCCAACATATGTAGGAGCCAAAGCCTTCGTGCATGCAGTAAGAAATGAACTGACATATATGATCTATGCAGTACCAGCTCAAGAATCCAAGAAAGATGATCCAGTGCTGCTACCCAATCAGTACCAAGGCTTTGAAGATGTTTTTGAAAAGAAGAATGTAGATATCCTTCCAGAGCATAGACCTTATGATTGTGCCATAGAACTTCAAGAGGGAGCACAACCACCCTTTGGACCAATGTGCATTCCATCCCCAGAGGAGCTTACAAAATTATGCAAGTACATTGATGAGAATCTAGCAAAGGGGTTTATCAGACACTCAAAGTCTGCAGCAAGAGCTCCTATTTTATTTGTAAAGAAGAAGGATGGGACTCTCTGAATGTGGGTTGAATAAAGTCATTATAAAGAACAAATACCCTCTACCACTCATGTCACAGCTCTTGGAACACCTTGGAAAAGCAAAGCTCTTCACGAAGATTGATCTTCGAGGAGCTTACAATCTTGTGAGGATCAGAGAAGGAGACGAATGAAAGACAACATTTCAAACAAGGTATGGGCATTTTGAATATGTAGTTATGCCATTCGGTCTCACAAATGCTCTAGCTGTCTTCCAACATATCTTTCCAGAGTATTTAGACGATTTTGTGGTAATATACCTCGATGATATCTTGATATTCTCCAAAAATCTAGAGAATCATGAATGTCATGTAAAGATTTTCCTAGAGAAGCTAAGAGAAAAAGGATTATATGCAAAATTGGAGAAGTGCTCTTTCGAGCTGACAGAAGTGGAATTTTTAGGGTACATTGTATCAGATAAAGGAATTTTTATGGATCCTAAGAAGATAGAGACAATCTTTGATTAGTAACCACCTTCGTGTGCTCGAGATGTACAATGTTTTCTAGGGTTTGCTAATTTTACAGGTTATTCATCAGAGATTACTCCAAAATAGTTACACCCCTTACCAAGCTTACAGGAAATACAAAATTCTCATGGAATGGAGATGCAGAGAAAGCCTTTCAGACCTTGAAATCATCATTCACTAGTGCTCCAATTCTACTTCACCCTGATTCTACCAAGCCTTTTTTCTTGGAGATAGGTGCGTCGGACTTTGCCTTGGGGGCGAACCTATCACAACATGGGGGTGATGGACACCTACATCCAATTGCACATCATACAAGAAAATTCTCTCCGCTAGAGATTAACTATGAAATTCATGGTAAAGAACTTCTTGCGATAGTAGATGCCTTTGATACCTTGCATCACCATCTAGAAGGAGTAGCTCATAAAGTTACTGTATACAGAGATCATAACAATTTAGAGTACTTTATGACTACCCGCATCCTCAATAGAAGGCAATCTTGATGGAGTAATTTTCTATCCAGGTTTGATTTTGTCATCATGTATCGTCTAGGATGCCAACAATGTCAGTCAAATGCCTTGTCGAGAAGATCTTATCTTGCATCGAAGAAAGGCTAAGAGGCTTTTGATCAACAAGAGAGTGTATTACTCAAGCGTGAATATCTCTGGTTAGCAGCCATCTCTTCAAACCATCAAGAAGATTCCGCCTTGATCCATTCGATTCGTGAGTCTTTACCACATAATGAATTGTTTTCTAACGTCAAGCAAGAAATCCAAGAAGGGAAACTTCATGAAGTAAATGAGTTCCAGGAAAATGATGGGTTACTATTCTATGAGAACCTATTGTACATCCCTATAGGAAAGCCCAGGATCCAAGTACTTCAGCAATGTCATGACAACCTTGCAGTAGGACATTTTGGGGTAATCTCATACGAGACCTTGTGGAGTTAATTCTTGTATCTAGTTCATCTCCCTGAAGGGAGTTCTTGTAATCCAAATATCTTGTTTCAAACTTGTTTCATACCTACGATCCCGAGTTGTGGGATCTCGTGTATCATCTCTAGTCAAGTTATCCATACCTATCAGTCTCAGGTTGCGACTTCTTGTATCAGCTACATATTCTTGTATTATTTCCCCTACGTGGATGACCTTGTAATCGAAAGTATAATTCCGAAATCTGTCTAGTCTAGTCAAAGGGCACAATCTAGTGCTCCCCTAAGAGTGCCCACTGATCGGCTGTCAAGCCTGGTGCCCATATTGTCGTTGAATACATCAAGGCAGGGGTGACTAGTGTGTCGAAAAGCCACCCCTTCGTGCGGGGTTCCTGGAAGTGTGCCTAGTGAGTTTGTCAATAGCTTCGAGCCTTATAGTGAAAGGTCCTGGTAGACTGGTGAAAGTAACTCCCAAGTAGACGTATGAAGTTAACACCTCGACCTTCCCTCAGGTGAGTTTGTCAATAGCTTCGAGCCTTATAGTGAAAGGTCCTGGTAGACTGGTGAAAGTAACTCCCAAGTAGATGTATGAAGTTAACACCTCGACCTTCCCTCCTGCTATGGTGAAGATGGCTGCACTCCTCACTGCATTATGTGTGTGAAAGATCATGACCTTGGTCTTGCCAAGGTTCACAACCAATCCTCTATGTGTACAAAAGTCATCCAAGGCTCCGAGGTGGTATTGAAGCCCCTCAGGTGATTCTGAAATCAAAACAATATCATCAGCATATAAAAGAATATGAATTGTGGTACCTCCCATGTCTCTCCCCTCCCCGCCTGCTTGTAGTATGTAACCAGAGATCTCATCAATGTAAAGCCTAAAAAGTGTCGGGGAGAGTGGACAGCCTTGCTTAACACCAACGGTGCTAGCAATGGGCTCAGATAAATCTCCAGGGCATCGAACTCGACCAAACACCTTCTCGTAGAGAGTTTAGATGGCCCATATCATTTTTGTCGGGATCCCAAGGCTCAGTAGGTGCTGGAAAAGCCTCTCACATGGAAGTGTATCAAATGCCTTGCGGAAGTCCACAAAGCAATAATAAAGCTTCTTTTTCCTTGCCGTTTCCGCATCAATGAGACAACGTAGGTTGAAGATATGGTCGATAGTGGAAAAAGCTCGTCTGAACCCGGCGTGGCCTCATGCTCGGAGGCCCTTTGCCTTTGCATATGAGCTAAGCTCTGCCTCAAGAACTGCTCCATATAACTTGGCCATTGTGTGGCCAATGATGATAGTCCTCTAGGTCCTTGGGTCTAGAGCATTACCAAATTTGTAGATAGGCACGATAGTATGCTGTGTCCACTCCTCTGGGAAACCCTCCCCTATAGCCCGGTTGAAGACATGTGCAATCAACGGGGCTATAGTGGAGGATGCGTAGATGAGATGCTCGCTTTGTAAACTAGTATGGTCGGTATCCGGCGTGTGCTCCATATGACGTATGGCCCTCTCCACCATCGTTGTAGTAAAGAAAGAGGAGTGTGTGGATCGAAGCTCGAGTGGCTTTGGAATGGGTGGCTGTCGAGGCACATCATATAATCACGTTGCATAATCTTGCCAGATATGTGGGTCCTCAATGGGTGTAGTCGGGCTCGCGGAGAGCGTGCCACGCCATCGCACTATCCATGCTCACGAATAGACGGTATAACTCAAGCTCTTGTGCCTCCTCCAATGCCCGCCTCTTTCAACGGGTCAGTGCCTCCATCTGTCTTCTTGCCTCTCTCTTTGTAATCTCTCCCAAGGCTCGTCGTGCATGTAGGTATTTGTTAAGTGCTTTGCACTCATCATCATACCAACTGTTATGGGTTCTAGTCCCAGGGGGAGGGGTATGTCCTCTATGAGTGGTGTGTTGGAAGGAGCCGATAACAGAGATGTGTAAGATGGATGAGATATGTGAGGTGAGAACTGAGAGGGGGGTGGATGGGTGTGGTAGGAAGAGGCCACACTCGACCTCGGATGAGTATAGAGGATCACGTGTGAAGTGAATGGTTGTGTGTGGGGTACATGTGATAGGTCTTTGTGGGGTTCTATCTCCAGCGATGGAAAGGGAGAGGTATGTGTGATCAACACTGATGGGTATGGCTGGGATGGTATGTGATGTAATGAGGTGGGTGGCCTCACTGGATCCCAAGATATAGTCAACTGTGCTCCCTCATAGATCCATGTGGCATGCAAATCAAGCCTCCTGAAGTAGGCCATTGAGCCATCCCGATATAAATGACGAGGTAGTGCTTAGATCCAAGCCTAAGTAGATGTCGTCCATATGCTGTGATAGGAACTCTGTTTGCGGAGTGTCTTATGATAGTCTCCTCCTGTAGGGTATGTAATGCCTGTGGATCCTCCTCATCATACGTCTCGCGTTGCTCTTTGCATGTGCGAGTGTTGAAGTCTTCCATGAGGAAGACTTCACCAAAGGTGGAGTACTCCATGATCTCATCTGATAGACATGCATAAGGTGCGGTCTCCCCTGAGGAAGAGTCATGCTCAGTGGAGGTGAAATGAGAGCCTATGGGGGCGAAATAGCGTATGGCTATGTAGATCAAACTGTCACGTGATCGCTCAAGGCGAGTCCACATGTATCGTCCCTGTGGGTTTCGGGCCATGATCTGTAATCTACTATGTAGTCCCTGTCTAAAAAGTATGGCCAACCCTCCTGATTCGTGGGATGTGTGCTGTCGTGTGCATCCTCGGTGTAGAGACTCCCACTGGAATCCATGTATCCAGGGCAATCCTCTCTCTCGAGTCTCATGTGTCTTTGTAAGTAGGATGATGTCATGGCCTCTCATCACCTCCTCGAGTCTCTCTAGGTGTGTCCATAGGTCTCCGTTGCAGTTCCTGACTCCCAAGTGGATCTATTCTCGTGTCCCACAAGCCGTGAATCCCAATGCAATGACCTTCCCATCTATGATGACCTGACCACCTCTGTAGGATGCCCGTTTCCCCTCTTTGCAGGCTTGGTGCACCCTAGGCATACATGCATGCCTGTGTGCGGCTTGCATTTTGGTGAGGTCATCATCGAGATAGACGGGTGGGCCTTTGAGCCCTCGTAGGATTACCCTCTTGCGAAGGAAAGTAGATCATGACTCTCCATTGGGGGACGAGGGCTCATTTTTTAGTGGCATCTTTACTGACTCTCTAAGCTTTAGTGAAAGGTGATGATTCCCCCTCCTTATATCCAATTTTGGTGCATAACATCCTCCCATCTTCCTTCGGAGTGTATCCTTCCCTCTCTCCCATTCCTGTGACTCGTACATTGAGGCGTCAGGCTTGCCTCATCCTCTCCTTCTCGATGGTGCTGTGTACGAGGAGAGTCTCTTCTTTATGTGCTTCTTTTCGGGCCTCTTTCTTGATGTTTTTTTCACTATTTCCACCCAATCATCTTTGGTGGCTTCGACTTTGTCTTCCATGTGCTCGGTCAAGGCTTTTGTGATTTCTTCTTTGAGGGCTTCTTTAGTGGTGGTATGGATCTCACCTTCCTCGGGGGAGAGGGATGCCACTGTTGCCTTGATTAAGGTTCTCTCTCCCTTCAAATGGTCTCATTCTTTCTGCCATCTCTCTTGTGCCCCTTCCCAAAGTTGTGTTTCCATTATTTTCCTCTTCTCCCACTCTTTCCCTTTCTTCCATTATTCCTTCTCTTTATGGAGTGATTAAGTCTCTTCTTTGAGCTTGGATAGGCGGGCAATGATGCCCTTGATGGTGGATTTCATAAGATTCTTGTTGTCATTGAGGGTGTTGTGGAATTTGTCTTCTAATTTGAGTAATTCCTCCTTCTTTGCCATGTGTCCCCCTTTTCGAGAGAGATGAACGCAAACTCAAACCTCATTTGGTACAGTTACACAGGAAGAAGCAGCCCCTCAAACAACTCTTGGAATCAACTGTGCAACTTAGTTGAGAGAGAGAGAGAGAGAGAGAGAGAGAGAGAGAGAGAGAGAGAGAGAGAGAGAGAGAGAGAGAGAGAGAGAGAGAGAGAGAGAGAAAGAAAGAAAGAAAGACTTTTTAACGTCTATTAGAGGCCAAAAGCGGCCTATGAGACAAAACATATACATCAGTATGATCCAATCCACTCTGATCCCAAAAGGAAAATAAAGCGTGAGTACAAAAGACGGTATAAAAGGAGTGAACAATAACTGTCCTCAAGGGTGTGGGGTGCTATGGGTATGCACTCTATATGCTCAATGGGTGTGATACTATGCATAGGGATGGGAGGGTCGATGGTATCACAACCCTCTAAATGCCTGGAGTGGGTGTAGAATATAATGCATTGGTGGGTAAGGCATCATGGCGATCCTCAAAATGCTCTGAATGTCTAGATCGACAGGGGTGCGCTGCTGACGTCTCCGTATCTCCATGTCATGGCGTGCGTGAATCGTCTGAATCTCTCTCTGGTGTGGACGGACTCTCCGGAGTGGGGGTCTCGGTCGTCGACGCTGTCGTCTAAGCTCCTCTGCTCTGTGTAATGTGACACCCCGCATTGCGCTGGGTCCTCGAGTGGATGTGGGTCTGAAAAAATCTGTAATATGAGTCTGAGGGAGGGGGGCCAGGTGTATCTCCATCTGTGCTGCTGGAGGAGTGATGTACGACGGTGCTGGAGCTCTACTAGCAAACGACCTAGAGGGCGCTGGTCCTCTGTCTCCAATAAAGCCCTGATCTCTCTGCCCCCCCTGAAGAGCTTTGGGTAGCGGTCTCTGATGTCCTCATATGTGTGGCATCTACATGTGTAGTGCTCCTCGTCCTCCACCTCCTCTCTACATATCCTGCATAATCTCTCGTCCCTCGTGGTATGTGTCGCTCGCCCAACCTCAATCTCGAGTTGGTGTGATGATACTCTGAGCTGCCCAATGGCCACTCTCTCAGCTGGTGCCATGTATGTATCCATGTATGATGTATCGTGGTCTCTGAATGAAACCATCTGCTGTCAGAGTCAGGAAGTGCTCTCTGTAGTGTTTCCTCTTTGTGGGAAGAGGCTCCCGTGGTGCTATCCATGTCTCCCTGACGTGTATCTGTAGTAGATCCTGACGGATGATCCTATTCCTCTCCGAACGAGAGAGGGTAATGTGGGGGGAAGAGAGGTCATACTGAAAGGGGGGAAGATCGGTAATGCTCATGCCATGGTCTGCTAACCATCGGTAAGTCTGTGCATACCATACTCTCTCATGCCCTGTCTCTGCTAAATGTCTGGAGCTCTCAAATGCAAGCCTGGTGAGTCGGCTGGTGGGGAGCTCTCTGACCCTCATAATAAAGGTCACAAACTGGAAGAGGGCCTCCACTAGCATCGGTGGTGTGCCAAGCTCAGCTCGTATAATGTCATGTGGAACGGAGGGCTTGCTGCGCAGCAAGCGTGAGATCATGATGACATGGGGCCTCTCAATCTGCGTCCACATCGCCTCCGTGATCCCAGGTGCCCAAACTGCTGCTGCATACATCAATGCGGGTGTCACCAGAGTGTCAAAGAGCCACCCCTTAGTCCGGGGCTCCTGAAAATGTGTCTGAAAGCAATGTCTCTCCAATCCTGCAAGTGCCGCATAGCCTCGCGTCAATCTATCTCTCGCTGCCTGTGCCATGGAGAATACCCCTGTGCTACCTGAGAAGGTGACACCTAGGTAGATGTAGGAGTCCACTACCTCTATCTGTCCTCCAGCTCAGTGAAAGAGGCGCGATGGCGTACTGTCCTGGAGGTATGAAAGATCATGACCTTGGTCTTGCCAAGGTTCACTGTGAGTCCTCTCTCCATGCAGAAGGTATCGAGTGCCTGTAAATGTGACTGCAACCCCTCCTCTGACTCTGAAAGCAAGACAATGTCATCAACATATAATAGGATGTGTACTGGCGTACCTCCGAGGTCTCCTCCTAGCCCTCCTGATCGTTGTATATACTCCGTGATCTCGTCGATGTAGAGACCAAAGAGAGTGGGTGAGAGAGGGCAACCTTGTTTCACACCAATGGTGCTAACAAGGCTGTCTTATAGGCTGCCGGGGCAGCGTACCCTGCCTGTGACTCGTGCATACAAAGCATGGATGGCCCATAGCATGTCTAATGGTAGCTGTAACTCCTGGAGCCTCCGTAGTAGTCTCTCTCGGGGAACCATGTCAAAGGCTTTGCGGAAATCCACAAAGCAACAGTATAGTCTCTGCTTCCTCGCCTTCGCGCTCTCAATCAAGCAACGAAGCACGAAGATGTGGTCGATGGTGGAGAAAGTGCGGCAGAAGCCTGCCTGGCCGGGTGCTCTGATCCCAGCTGCCTCAGCGTGTGTACTGAGCTCTGCCTCTAGTACTGCCCCATAGATCTTGGCGAGGATATGGCCTATCATAATAGTCCTGTAGTTCCCTGGATCCATCATATCGCCGGACTTATGGATAGGCGTAATAGTATGCATAGTCCACGAGTCAGGTAATCCCTCAACCAAAGCACGGTTGAAGAGATGGGCGATCAGGTGGGAAACTACATCTGCTGCGTATATAAAGTGCTCACCTTGTAGCCCCGTGTAGTCTGCTCAACGGCCATGCTGTAGCCTATGGATGGCCTGTCGTACCATGCCTGCTGTGAAGAGGGTGGATATCACAGGACGCGGTGTGGGAGGGATCGGCAATGGTGGCTGTCCTGGGACGTCATATAACCTCCGGGCGTAGGTGTGCCAAGTCTGAGGATCTGCTATGGGTGTGGGTGGGCGTGGCTCCTGTAGTGCCCTCCACGCGGTGGCACAATCCCTACTCATGAGAAGGTCGAACAACTCTACCTCCTGTCTCTCCTCGAAAGCTCGTCGCTTCCGGCGTGTGAGGGCTTGCATCTGTCGTCGTGCCTCCCTCTCTGTGATGGATCCCAAGATACTCTGTGCTCTGAGATGTCGGTATAGTCGCCTACACTCCTCATCGTACCATCTATTCTGGGGTGTATGCCCCAACCGTGTCGAATGTGCGGTGCTGTGGGTGGTGTATGGGAAGCTGAGAGTAGCGGATGTATGGAGGATCGAGGGAGGGAGGGAGAGAGAGAGGGGAGAGAGAGAGAGAGAGAGAGAGAGAGAGAGAGAGAGAGAGAGAGAGAGAGAGAGAGAGAGAGAGAGAGAGAGAGAGAGAGAGAGAGAGAGAGAGAAAGAAAGAAAGAAAGACTTTTTAACGTCTATTAGAGGCCAAAATCGGCCTATGAGACAAAACATATACATCAGTATGATCCAATCCACTGTGATCCAAAACGAAAATAAAGTGTGAGTACTGCGAACGGGTATAAAAGGAGGGATAGTAGCTCGCATCAAGGGTGTGGGGTGCTATGGGTATGCACTCTATATGCTCAATGGGTGAGATACAAATATGATATGCATAGGGAGGGGAGGCTCGATGGTATCACAACCCCCTAAATGCCTGGAGTGGGTGTAGGATATAATGCATCGGTGGGTAAGGCATCATGGCGATCCTCAAAATGCTCTGGGAGTCCAAATCGATAGGGGTGTGCTGCTGACGTCTCTGTATCTCCATGTCATGGCGTGCGTGAATCGCCTGAATCTCTCTCTGATGTGGACGAGCTCTCCGGACAAGAGGTCTCGGTCGTCGACGCTGTCGTCTAAGCTCCTCTGCTCTGTGTAATGTGACACCTCGCATCGAGCTGGGGCCTCGAGTGTATGTGGGTCTGAAAAAATCTGTAATATAAGTATGTGGGCCTCTGCCATGGAGAATACCCCTGTGCTGCCCGAGAAGGTGATACCTAGGTAGACGTAGGAGTCCACCACCTCTATCTGTCCTCCAGCTGCTGTGAAAGAGGCGCGATGGCGTACTGTCCCGGAGGTATGGAAGATCATGACCTTGGTCTTGCCAAGGTTCACTGTGAGTCCTCTCTCCATGCAAAAGGTATCGAGCGCCTGTAAATGTGACTGCAACCCCTCCTGTGACTCTGAGAGTAGGACAATGTCATCAACATATAATAGGATATGTACTGGCGTACCTCCAAGGTCTCCTCCTCGCCCTCCTGCTCGCTGTATATACTCCGTGATCTCGTCGATGTAGAGATCGAAGAGAGTGGGTGAGAGAGGGCAACCTTGTTTCACACCAATGGTGCTAACAAGGCTGTCTGATAGACCGCCAGGGCAGCGTACCCTGCTTGTGACTCGTGCATACAAAGCGTGGATGGCCCATAGCATGTCTGATGGAAGCTGTAACTCCTGGAGCCTCCGTAGTAGTCTCTCTCGAGGGACCATGTCGAAGGCTTTGCGGAAATCCACAAAGCAACAGTATAGTCTCTGCTTTCTCGCCTTCGCGCTCTCAATCAAGCAACGAAGCACAAAGATGTGGTCAATGGTGGAGAAAGTGCGGCGGAAGCTTGCCTGGCGGGGTGCTCTGATCCCCGCTGCCTCAGCGTGTGTACTGAGCTCTGCCTCTAGTACTACCCCATAGATCTTGGCCAGGATATGGCCTATCATAATAGTCCTGTAGCTCCCTGGGTCCATCATATCGCCGGACTTATGGATAGGCGTAATGGTATGCATAGTCCATGAGTCGGGTAATCCCTGAACCAAAGCACGGTTGAAGAGATGGGCGATCAAGTGGGAAACTACATCTGCTGCGTATATAAAGTGCTCTCCCTGTAGCCCCGTGTGGTCTTCTGAACGGCCATGCTGTAGCCTATGGATGGCCTGTCGTACCATGCCTGCTGTGAAGAGGGTGGATATCACCGGACGCGGTGTGGAAGGAATCGGTAATGGTGGCTGTCCTGTGTGGATCTCCTCATAGTGGTTGTTCTTCTTTGCCTCCTGTCGAAGGTTCTTTTTGACAACCTCGACCCATCCATCTTTGTTAGTCTCAAGCTCGTTCTGCACCACCTCCATACACTCCTTCTTGATAGTCACACGAATGTCCTCTAGATGTGGAGCGATCTCCCCCTCTTCGTGCATGCTGTCCAGTTTCGTTTTCATATCAGTAAGCGCAGTGTGCAACTCCTCCAGGTCCCGTGAGTGCTGCTTGCGGGTAGCGAGAAGCTCTTCCCGAAGGGATTCATTTTCCTTCTCCAAAGTTGCCACCTTGGCTTCGAGGGCGACAACTCTATGGGTAACCCCGTTCAGTGAAGAATCTCCTTCTTTCTTGTGTTTTCCTATCAACTCTCGGAGGGCATGCTCTAAGGTGGCCAACTGTTCCTCCAGCTTGGGAGCCATGAGAGAGAGAGAGAGAGAGAGAGAGAGAGAGAGAGAGAGAGAGAGAGAGAGAGAGAGAGAGAGAGAGAGAGAGAGAGAGAGAGAGAGAGAGAGAGAGAGAGAGAGAGAGAGAGAGAGAGAGAGAAAGAGAGAGAGAGAGAGAGAAAGAAAAGAGAAAGAAAGTCATATTAACGTCTTCTGGAGGCCAAACTTGGCCTATGAGACAAAAACCATGTACAAGTGTAGTAACCCTGTGTAGAGGATGAAATGAAATAAAAAGTATAACGCTACACACATCTGAGAGCGAGTAGGTGGGTGCGTGTGAGTCGTACTGTAGTGGTGGTAGCCCGTCTATGTCAAAGCCGTGGTGGGCCAGCCAGTCTCGTGTCTGTGCATACCATGAGGAGGTGTCGCCTGCTAATGCCATGTCCCGTGATGCCTGGAAAGCCCGATAAGCAATGGGCTCTGTATCCATGCTCCGGAGTCTGTGTAATAGGCATACTGTCTGGAATAGTGCCTCCACTAGCATCGGTGGTGCTGCGAGCTCTGCTCTAATGATATCATGTGGTACTGCAGGCTTGCTGCGGATAAGTCTGGAAATCATGAGGATCTGTGGCCTCTCTAATGCTGTCCATACTGATGTGGCTAATCCTGGTCCCCATATGGCTGCCCCATACATGAGCACTGGTGTAACCAAAGTGTTGAAGAGCCACCCCTTTGTGCGGGGCTCCTGAAAATATGCGTGGTGGCACTGTCTCTCCATCAAGGCCAGTGCTGCATACCCACGTGTGATGCGGTCACGTGCTGCCTGAGACATAGAGAAGACCCCGGATACTGCTGTAAATGTCACTCCCAAGTAAACATATGATCTGACCACCTCAACCGATCCACCTGCTGCTGTGCTGATGTATGAAAGATCATGACCTTGGTTTTACCAAGATTCACAGATAACCCTCTGTGTCTGCAAAAGTCATCTAGGCCGTGTAGATGATGCTGTAGACCTTCTGCAGACTCTGAAACCAGTACAATATCATCAGCGTATAAAAGAATATGGACAGTGGATCCGCGTACCTCAATGCCCTCACCCCCCTGCTGATGTATGTAGTCCACTATCTCATCAATGTAGAGACCAAAGAGGGTGGGTGAAAGAGGGCATCCTTGCTTCACACCGATAGTGCTAGCAAGCGGATGAGATAAGTTCCCCGGACATCTGACTCTGCCAGATACTCTCTCGTATAAGGAGTAGATCCCCGATATCATCTCCTCTTGAGCTCCGATATCAAGTAGTCGTATGAAGAGTCGTCCCCGGGGAACGGTGTCAAATGCTTTGCGGAAGTCCACAAAGCAACAATATAATCTCCTCTTCCTCACCCTTGCCTGGTCGATCAAGCATCTCAGAGTGAAGATGTGGTCAATGGTAGAGTAATCGCGTCTGAAACCTGCCTGTCTAGGAGCCCTGATACCCTTCCTCTCAGCGAGAGTACTCAACTTCTGTCTCTAGTACCGCCCCATATAACTTGGCCAATATAGGGCCAATCATGATCGTCCGGTATGTAGCTGGATCCATAGTATCTCCTTACTTATGAATGGGCACTATGGTGTGCTCAGTCCATGAGTCAGGAACCCTTCAACCAATGCATGGTTGAAGAGGTGGGCAATAAGCGGTGCAAGGGTCGTGCCTCCGTAGATGAGGTGCTCAGCCTGTAAACCGAAATGGTCATGGGCCCTTCCATGCTGTAGACAGGCAATAGCGCGTCCCACCATAGTGGGTGTGAAGAAGTCAGATGTAGTAGGACGTGTGCTCTGTGGTCTGGGAATGGGGGGCTGGTCTGGGATCTTCTATAGACTCCGTGCATAGCTATGCCATGTGCTCGAGTCTCGGATGGGTGTCTGCTGTCTCCTCTCTCTCAAATGTCGCCATGCCACTGCACTGTCTCGACTCATGAGTATATGATAAATATCCCAGTATTGTCTCTCCTCCCAATCTCGCCGTTTGCGGCGAGTAAGGCTCTGCATGCGACGCTGTGCCTTTGTGTGTAATATCCCCTCTATGCTCTAAAATGCGTAGGTGCTTCCGTAGCTCACGACAATCTTCATCATACGAGCGGTTCTGGGGCATGGATCTTGTGCGTGGAGGGTGTATATGTGTGCGGTGTGGGAAACTGCAGAGAGTTGAGTCGTGTAGGATGGTGGTAAACTGTGATGTAAGTGTGTCCAAGGGTGAGAGTGGATCGAGGGAGAGTAGGTGGGTGTGTAAATGGTGTGCATAAACATGTGAGAGCTCGTGTGTGAAGTGTATCGTGATGTGTGTCTCAGTGGGTGAGGGAGGGTCTAATGGAATAGGAGATGAGAGTGTGAATGTGATAAATATATGGTCAGCACCAAGTGGGCGTCGTCCAATAGTAAGTGAGGTGATGAGAGAGAGAGAGAGAGAGAGAGAGAGAGAGAGAGAGAGAGAGAGAGAGAGAGAGAGAGAGAGAGAGAGAGAGAGAGAGAGAGAGAGAGAGAGAGAGAGAGAGAGAGAGAGAGAGAGAGAGAGAGAGAGAGAGAGAGAGAGAGAGAGAGAGAGAGAGAGAGAGAGAGAGAGAGAGAGAAAGAAAGTCATATTAACGTCTACTTGAGGCCAAACTTGGCCTATGAGACAAAACTATGTACAAGTGTAGTAACCCTGTGCAGAAAATGAAATGAAAAAAGTACTTACTACATAAAGCTATATCGGGCTGGAAAAGGCTCCACCTAATACATGGAAGGCCCATAATGTGAGTGAGTAAAATACCCTAGCTACTGGTGATGGGTGGAGGTGGGTGTAGTATGTGGTACATCGGTGCTTGTCTGAGTGCCTCCCGAAGGAAGACAACCCAGGTGGTGGTGGTACGCCTCTACTCCATCATGTGGTCATAGGCTGTCCTGATGCGTGAGATATCCTCCCCATAAAGTCGTGGTTGATGATATCCAACCATGGGTGGTCGACGTCGTGCTCTCTGTGTTGCTGCCTGGTGGAGCGTAAGCCCTCTAGATGGACCTCTTTGGTGTAACTGAGCTTGCTGAAAGAACTGAGTAATGGTCTGCTGGATACTCCTCCCTGTCTGATGTGTCGGCTGTAGTGTCTTCATGTATCGCGGAATCTCAATGAAGCCCTCGCTCGATATATGTAGAAAATGCTCACGGTAATAGAGCATTTTCGGAGGCAATGTATCTCTAGGGCACACCCATGTCCTCTGTATGTATGTATGCCATATCTCTTGACGAATGACCCTATTCCTTTCCTAATGGGAGAGAGAATAGGTGGGTGCATGTAAGTCGTACTGTAGTGGTGGTAGCTTGTCTATATCAAAACCATGGTGGGCCAGCCAGTCTCGTGTCTGTGCATACCACCAGGAGGTGTCACCTGCCAATGCCATATCACGTGATGCCTGGAAAGCGTGTCTGTGCATACCACGAGGAGGTGTCACCTGCCAATGCCATATCACGTGATGCCTGGAAAGCAAGTGATGTGTGTGAGAGAGAGAGAGAGAGAGAGAGAGAGAGAGAGAGAGAGAGAGAGAGAGAGAGAGAGAGAGAGAGAGAGAGAGAGAGAGAGAGAGAGAGAGAGAGAGAGAGAGAGAGAGAGAGAGAGGGAGGGAGGGAGGGAGGGAGGGAGGGAGGGAGGGAGGGAGGGAGGGGGGGGGGGGAGAGAGAGAGAGAGAGAGAGAGAGAGAGAGAGAGAGAGAGAGAGAGAGAGAGAGAGAGAGAGAGAGAGAGAGAGAGAGAGAGAGAGAGAGAGAGAGAGAGAGAGAGAGAGAGAGAGAGAGAGAGAGAGAGAGAGAGAGAGAGAGAGAGAGAGAGAGAGAGAGAGAGAGAGAGAGAGAGAGAGACTTTTTAACGTCTATTAGAGGCCAAAATCGGCCTATGAGACAAAACATATACATCAGTATGATCCAATCCACTGTGATCCCAAAACGAAAATAAAGTGTGAGTACAACAAACGGATATAAAAGGAGTGGATAGTAACTGGCATCAAGGGTGTGGGGTGCTATGGGTATGCACTCTATATGCTCAATGGGTGAGATACAAATATGATATGCATAGGGAGAGGAGGCTCGATGGTATCACAACCCACTAAATGCCTGGAGTGGGTGTAGGATATAATGCATCGGTGAGTAAGGCATCATGGCGATCCTCAAAATGCTCTGAACGTCCAAATCGACAGGGGTGCGCTGCTGAAATCTTTGTATCTCCATGTCATGGCGTGCGTGAATCGCCTGAATCTCTCTCTCATGTGAGAGAGAGAGAGAGAGAGAGAGAGAGAGAGAGAGAGAGAGAGAGAGAGAGAGAGAGAGAGAGAGAGAGAGAGAGAGAGAGAGAGATGAAATGAAATGAAATGATATATTTACGTCTTCAGAAGGCCAAAATGACCTATGAGACCAAAAGTTACAAAACTGGTGAATCTGATACAAAATCTGAGTACCAAAGGAAGTGGTATTGAAAATGAAAGATGTAAAATAGCTGGGAAAAGGCTAACACCAAGACTAATACAACAAAGGGCTGATACATAGGAGGGATGTGCTGATATACAAGGCTGGAGATCTATCCTCATATGCACTGTGGGCGTCTGAAAAGTATAGCTCGAATCCTCCGCTGTAGTCTCTGTCGATACTGTGAAGCACCTCTCACTCTCGGTAGTCTAGATCTCCCTAGCTCCACTGCTCGGTCTATGAGAGTGCTAGTAGTGGCTGTATGAGTGTGGACAGAGCTGTGTACTAGATGCTCTACTGACCGCTCCTCTAGCTGCCCAGTGTCTCGTGTAAAGAAATCCGTAATCTGTCTCTGGGACTGTCTCCCTCTAGCTCTCCTCAATAGAGTGTCTCTATGTCTGTGTACCTCTAGTAGATATAGTCCAAGACATCTCTGATCCTCAAAACTCATGACTCTAGATAGAGGCCCAAAACCCTCTCTGAATAGACAATGAAAACGGCCCCGTATCTCATAGTATACCGTGCAATGACATATGTAATGTAGCTCTGTCTCTGGCTCTAGGTGATATAGACAGCATATCCTGCTATCTTCTGGTACCCCTTTGAATCTGCCAGCTCAATCTCAAGCTGATGTGAGGATGTGCGCAACTGGCCAATGGCACAACGCAAGGCATGGGAAAGGTGTGTATCCATATAGCTAGGACGAGTCACAAACCCATCCATTGTGAGGTGTAGAAGATGCTCTCTATAGAAAGCCATCTTCGTACCCAACTCCTGTGTAGGCTCAATCCATGTCCTCTTGGTGTCCAGCTGGATTAGATCTTGACGAATGAGTCTAGTAATCTCCACCCGTGTCAGGTACATCAGGGGTGTCTGTAAAGAGTACTCGAAAGGAGGCAGCCTGTCCATGGTAAAACCATGTGTCTGAAACCATGATGTCATCTGTGCAAACCAGCATGATGTATCCCCCTGCAGAGCTAGCTGTCTGGATGACTCAAGGGCCAGCCTCGTATATCTCTGGTAGTGTCCCACAAGCTGTGTACAAAGGAGATTGCTCTAGTGAGTGCCTCAATCTCAATAGGGGTAGCAGCTAGCTCCGCTCGAATGATATCATGTGGTACGGAGGCCTTGGCTCTAATCAGCCTAGAGATCATAGATACCAAGGGCCTCTCCATGACTTTCCACCCATCCTGACCTATAGAAGGTCCCCAAACCTGTACCCCATATAGCATAGTAGAGGCAACCAAAGTATCAAAGAGCCATAACTTTGTCCTGGGTTCCTGAAACTGAACTTGCGAGCACATCCTCTCCAATCCTCCCAAAGCTGCAGATGCTCTAGTGAGTCTAGTCTCTGCTGCTCTCCTCAAGGAAAATCTCGGTCCAGTGAATACTACCCCCAGATATGTGTATGCATCTGTATACTCCACAACCTCCTGCCCATATGTGAAAATAGGTGTTGATCTCCTGATCCACTGCGGTGTGGTGTTAAACACCATAACCTTGGTTTAACCAAGGTTTACAGACATACCACCATCCTCTGCAAAGCTGTGTAGAGCATCCAAGTATCGTTGCATACCCTCCGGTGAGTCAGATATCAAAACAATATCATCAGCATATAACAACAATGGGATCCACGTCCCTGCCAACTCGGCCCCTCTATCACCCTCTCTGTCAATGTAATCAGACACCTCATCAACATACATACCAAATAGAGTAGGAGATAGTGGGCAGCCCTGTTTCACTCCAATAGTAGAGTGAACTAAATCAGATACCCCTTCTGGGGTGCAAACTCGTCCCACCACTGATCTGTACAAAGCCATAATCCCCCACATCAACTCTATGGGTACCCCCAAAGCATACTTACAAATCCTTGCGTACTCTCCTCAATGATATGATTTCTATGCGCATTGTTTTCTCTTGTTTATGCAAGGCTAGGGCTCTCCTCTTTTGACTAGGAGAGAGAGAGGGAATGTAATATAGAGACACAATGAGTGCTACTTGCTAGAAGATAGAAGAATACATCCGATTCTCTTGAAAAATCAGCTAAGTTTTGTTACCTCTCTAGTAGTAGCTCAAAAGTGAGAGAGGAAGGTAAGGTCTTAACTTTTGAGTCTTGAAGAGAGGACTCAAGAGAGGGGCTATTGAAATTTGATATCTCTCTTGAAGAGAGTCTTAAGGGCTAAGAGGGTGAAGAGGCCTAGGAGGATGGAGAGGGATGCTGAATATGTTATGCTCAAGGTAGTTCAAGCCTCGAGAGTTCATACACAAGAGATGTAAGATGGAAAATTGAAAGTGAGAATATGTGTTTTGAGGGCAACAAGGGGCTTTATTTGTGCATGTTTTGGGCCTTCAAAAGAAGGTTTTAGAGACTCAAAATTGGGTGCTAAGACCCTTGAATATTGGCACCAAAAAATCAAATTTTTTTTGGGGTAAAAAAATTGTGTCCTACCAAATGGGCGTCCCAAGGATGGCGTCATAAGATGAAGACGTCTCGGGGACGGGACCTTGTGACAGGAGGATGAAGGGGGACACCAGCCGTCCGGGCTGGGCGTCCCTACATATTTGCTTATGGGGACGGCGTATCTAGAGCCCGGGGACGTGTCCCCCTGTGACTATGAAATACAACAGCTGCAGCATTTGAAGGCTTACTTTGGATGAAGAGTTCTTAAATTACGATTTGTCTCAGATGATCAGATGCAAATAGTCAGTACCACTTGATATTATCAGAGCAGGCGGTCTTCCACATCATGGGTTTTATCACCAGGATACAGAGCTTATTGCCCGAGAGATTATTGATGATGAGGATTCAGGTTCATGGTATAGCCAGATGATTTCATGGCCCCCAGCACATGGACTTGGGTATTAAACACCTACCTCCATCCTTGGTTATGGAACTTATGTATTCACGTTGGCTTTCATATAGTGAACATAATAGAGTGGGTTTTATCACCAGGATACAGAGCTTCTTTCTAGAGACATTATTTTATAGAGCATTTGAGGGATCAAAAGCCTTATATGAGGATGGAGACACAGGTTCATGGTATAGTAGATGATTTCATGGCTTTGAGCACATGGACTTGGGTACTAAGCACCTACTCCATCCTTGGTTATGGAGCTTATGCATTAACGTTTGCTTTCACATAAGAGCAGAATAGTGTTGAGACAGGAGCCTGATATACATCAGACTGATCTGGATTGGCTTGCAAGAGCACCTCCCATCCAAGATGTAGTACTCTACCACGAGCATTTTCTGCCATGAAAGATAGGGTTCATTGAAAGACCTAAATATTTTAATGTATTTTTGCCACATTCTCAGTCTCACGTCACACCAGTTTGAGATCAAGAGAGGCACAGTTGAGGGAATTCCCAGAGGGATTTGCAGAGTGTTTTATTTAGCATTGTGGCCGTTGCAAGCTCTACTACCTAAATACATGGGTTCAGATATTCTCATGGGTTTTGAATAATCACTAATACTTGTTGAAAAAAGAAGAAGTTTAGTCATTTTTGTGGAATACTTGTGTCAGAAGATAATAAGACTGGTACCTTCATTTGAAGCATCTCAGCTTCTTGCAAAAGCGAATGAAAAATAACATTTTTAAGCTGTTGAATACACTACAAGATGAAAATGAAATATATCAATGTTATCTAAATGATGAATAAGCCAATAACACAACTTTTCTTTGAAGCATCTCATTTCTTTCAAAAGTAAAGTGAAGAAGAAAAAACATATAGAATCTGTCACAAGATGAAAGAAATAAATGAATCTTATGTAAATGTTGGCTAACCCGATGTAAAGCTTTCTGCCATGAAGTCATGAATCGAAATATAACAACCAGAAAAAGAATTTAAAGACTTGCAAGAACAATCATAATAAAATATGGTTAGGGGAATCAGCCCATTATTTGGCCTTTCAAGATGTCAATGATTCTCACCCTCTCCTATGTTTGGGAGAAAGTGAAATACGGTCAATTTCTGAACTGTCTGCACATTTGGAAGGATAAAGTAACTTGTGAATTGTTGAAGCTTATTTTGGTGGCACATCATCATGATTGCCAATGCCCATGTAAAGATAGCATTGGTGGACTGAGATGTTGACATAGCAATGTGATCAAATTTGACCAGAAGGCCTTCATGTGGATCATCAGTCTATCATTTTGGAAGTTCATGTGAAGCATGTGACGAAACATTTGAATCTTGTGATGTGTTACGGTGGATACTTAGCAATCGCGATTGAGACTAAATATGTGATTGTTCAAAAAGTTCTTCCACAGAATTGAGATCAAATAAGTGGGAAGCATGTCATCTCTTTGCACTCTACCTTCTTTTGCAATGAATTTCTGTGTTGCATACAACATCATGGAGTCTTACCTTTCATTTTGAGAATAGCATGTTCTTCCTTTTTCACTCAAATAATATTGTTTCATCTTAACATTGGGAAATTTCGCTTGTCTTCATGACAGGCGACTTTGGTAATGAAAACGTAGACCTTGTTCATTCTATAAGCAAGTTGGACTTGCTAAAGGCTGCCATTTTAGGAAATCATGACTGCTGGTATACAATTCCAAGATCTTCTAGGTGAGTTTTTGTATGTGGGGAAGTATCCAGTAATATCTCGATTCTATATGTTCCACATCATAATGCTTAGGTTGCTATAATACCTTATATGATGCTTTTAAGCAAATTTTTTTTAGAACCATGCCTCCAGTTTTTACTTTTGATTATGCACTAGTCTTTATGCCTCTGAGCTGTACACATATTGAGAGGGAGTCCAAAGTGCTGAACTAATTCTTTTAAGTGCAAATAATGCTTTTTGTGGATTCCACATGCAGAATTTTTCCTTGTGTTGTGATGAGTTGAGATGTGTTTATATACCTTGTTAAAAATGTCTTTATTTGTAGCTTGCTTGTCTAAGCATTATTAAGGCTGAGTTTGCCCATCACTTTTGAAAGTGATGTTAACTCAACTCAAAGAGCTTCCTATAATTTCATGCTCTTGTTATATATGTTTGTGGGATTTTTGTGAGCATGTTTTCATTTAACTCTATGCCTACTATTTGACATCGAAGACATAAACGTGGATGTCATAGTATTTTATCAAGGATAATGGTGCTGATGATGATTTAGTCTTGCAGTTGACTAGGATGATCTGATAGTTGTAGTTTCCTTTTTGGGTGAATTAGGAATTTGTATTGATTCTTTTCCGCACATATGTTTGTCTTTTTATCAGACATGTGAAAATCACATGTGGAATATTCAGCGGATTTGTGACAAGGTGATAGGTGTGTATATGCTCTGGAGTATGCATTTTAATTTGCTTATTTTTATAAAGCTCACTTCTTGTGCTTGGCTTTGTTTTGGCTCAGTTTGCTCATCATTTGAGGAAGGGATTTAAAGTCAGCTCACAGATTTCCTATGAGTTCATGTTTCTAATGTTTGAACATGTATTCATTCTTAACTTCGTAAAGGAGGAAATGGCTATCGCACATACCTCTATATTCTATGCCCATTCCTGAAGTAATAGAGTGTTATTGTGCCCTATTGCAATCATTGATGGATAGTCAACTATATATTGATTTGTACTTATTGTGTAAACTACGTGGCCCATTTTATTCACCCATTTTTGTATTGGAAAAAAATCAATGGTCAGTCACCATGTAAGTTTCAAACTCACATAGCTAAAACAAGATGTCAAGGTATATTTCTGGTCTTAATTTTGGGGAAACTGTTATCAATTCAAAGGTAAATGGTACGAGAAAATGTTAATAGAAATGAACATGAATAACGACTATCATGAACACTAGGCTGACATACCAAAACTTCAAGAAAAAGCACATGATATTATTATCATTGAGCCTATTCGTGACGTTTCCTACAATTCGAAGATTTGTGTTTCTTACAGTTTCCATTAATTTGATGTTTCCTATGTGGAAACGTTTCATTCAACCTTGATTATTAGATTTTATGCCCCCTACTGGGTGCTGATGGTGTTAGTGTGAACATCATAGCATTTGGTTGATTCAATGCATAATGGAGCTCATGGCATATAGTTGTAGCGGGGTACTTTGATACACCCTTAAAATAATGTATTTTTTGTCTTGCTTTTCAAGATGCAGAAGCCAAGCACAATGCAAGTTACCTCGATTTCGAACAAAAGGAGGAGGAGAAGAAGTGAAGAGCAAGAAAATGGAGAAAGGGGGATCCAGCTCATGAAGAAGGCCAAATTTCCCATTTCACCTATTTTCCCAAGTTGCCAAAATTCCCGTTTCACCTATTTTCCCAAGTTGCCTATTTTCCCATTTCACCTATTTTCCCAAGTTGCCAAAATTCCCGTTTCACCTATTTTCCCAAGTTGCCTAATTTCCCATTTCACCTATTTTCCTAAGTCGTCTAATTCTCCCAGTTCACCAAATCTCTAAGTTGTCTAATTTTCCTAAGTTGACCAATTTCTCAAACTAGTCGATTTTTTAGTCAAATTTTACAAGTTAGTCGACTTACTCAAAAGTTCACCAATTTTATGGAGTTAGTCTACTTACTTCAAAAGTAGTCTAATTTTTAAGAAAAGGGTGTACTTTTGATTTAGTCTACTTTTTCACTTGAAAAAAGCGACTAAATTTTCCAGATCTCCATATAGTCTAAATTTTCAGCCACTTGCACGCGGAGAACTCATGGATGGTGGACGGCGCCCAATACCAAAATTTGGAAGATAGTGACGGTGCAGGAAAAGTGGACCAAGGAGGAAGCTTCCAAAGTACCGAAATTGTCAAAAGTGTCAGAGAGCCTGCCAAAGAAGAAACTAATTTTGTCCCCTTTTGCTAGCCTTCACTTTCAAAAAAACTATATAAGTAGACCTCTACATCAACAAAACAGGCTGAAACAAGCTTAGAGAAGCTCAGAGAGACTCGAGGAAGGGATGCACAACTGAAGCTTTGCCTTCTCTTTGTGTGTGTAGAGCTCTTAGCTTACCACTAGTGCTCCACTTGGTAGATTTGGAATCAGCTAGCTTGGCACTCTGAGTGAGTAGTGGGCAAGCAGTGATTGGCCAATCTTCTCTTGAGCAGCTAGTTGGAAAACTAGATTTTGAGCATGTATGTTTAGGGAACCGAAGTCAAGCACTTAGAATGAAGGTGTATGCTTATGTCTCCTACCGATTGCCCAAAGTTTGTATAATCCTCTTTTGAGCTGTTTGCATTCATAATTTCAGCTTCTCTCTCTTATTTCACTGTGTCATTGTATATGCTATTCTTTCTTCCCTATTGAGTCTTCGAATTGCAACCCACAGTGCATATTGCACTTAAGAGGACACACCACATCGAGCATATAGATCAAGAAATTGATCTACAGGTGCTCATTTTGGCACGCTTGGTGGGACCTTCGTTGCAATTTGAACTTGTTAAAAGTTCAGCCCTTAGAAGAACCGAGTTGATGAGGAGCGTTAGAGCGAAAGTCTATCACTCATACTCGCTCTAGCCATAAGGAAGGATCCCTTAGTCCCATAAAGACTCCCATAAAGAGTTATCAACAGAAAAGATTACACTACATCCCTCCTAGAGCTCCACCACTTCCATTTCCATTTCCCGACGCATGAACATCGCGAGGCCTCTCGGATCGGCACTCAACGCCTCCTTCGACGGACATGGAAGACAATCAAAGACCACAAGCCGCAGTGATCGGAGACAATTTGACTAACTTGCTCTCTCGGATCAACATCAAATTTCCTTCCTTCAAGGAAGCCCCTCATGAGGATGCGGATGGTCATGTGAGGAGGTTTCTTTCCCTATGTAAGAGTAGGGGTTTACATGAGCGAGAGGATGCTTTCCTTGCCTTGTTTCCGGCCCCTCTTGAAGGGCTCGCGGATCGATGGTACAATCAACATGATGAAGCACACTTCACCACCTGGGATGCCCTCAAAACTGCCTTCATAACTACATTTACCCTAGGTAACTCCACATAACGCATTCTTGAACAATTGGAAAATCTTAAACTACAAAAAGGAGGGGCATTCTCAGAATTAATGACCAGAGTGAAGTCGTTAGGTAGTCTTCCTCACAATCCTGGGGATTTTTTAGTCAAGAAATGGGTAGAGAAGGCTCTACCAAAAACTTCTCAGCAAAAGCTTAGAGAGCTCCTACAAGCTGATGCATCATTGGAAGAATTCAAAGCTGCAGCCTCAAGGATCGAAGCAGCAAGAGTCCGGTTCAAAGAACATGAAGGTACGGATGAATTCACAAGTGATCCTCTTGCACAACTAAGAAGAGAGTTAGAAGCCTTGAAGCTACAAAAGACCTTGCAAGAGGAAAAAGCTTCTTGGCAAGGAAGGGATGAAGCGCTAGCTCTGCTACGACAAGAATTGGAGGAGCTTAGAACGCAAAAAGAGGTAAAAACATCGATTTGGTACATCTTATGTAAGAAATCAGGACATTCTTCTCAAGATTGTCCGGAGAGGTTGGTGTGTCAATTTTGTGGAAAACTATGCCATGAAGCAAGGGATTGCTATTTTCTCAAGGGGATGCAAGCGAATTGGGCGTCACCAAGTGTATCCGTACATCAGCCCCTATTACGAACTCCAAGATTTCAAGTCGAAAGCATGTATACCACTCCTCATGTATACTCCTCTAACGAAAGAAAACCTCCATTTAGAAGACCAGCTCGTCCTATCATGTGCTACAGATGTGGCAAATATGGGCATTTTCAAGGAAGATGCTCCCTCCTAGAAGGGTCTCCACCTTGTAGGTTTTGCCCGGATACAATGGATCATTATTCGAAGGACTATCCGAAGAAGAAAGCTTCTACAAGTGGATCAACTCCATCCTACCAAGTCAATGTTATCTCTGTCAATAAGGAAAAGCAACCAGCAATTCATTCAAGTAAGAGAGAAGAGAGAAGCACTCTCAATTTTCCAGGTATCCAATCTTCTCCTGCACACTCACAGTGGCACTCATCTCAGAAAGAGGACCCGAATATGTGTGATGCCTTTGGGCAATTTGGACGATTTTTTTCACCTAAAGAAGTTGACCCATTTTTTAAAAATGGTCAAGTTGAGCAAGTCGACTTAAAAAATGGGCAAGTGACTAAAAAATTTGACCAATTTTGTAAAAATGACTACGTTCATAAAGTAGACCAATTTTTGGAAAATGGTCAACTTGAAGTTGCCCAAACTTTTAAAAATAGTCTACTTAAAAAATGTCAAATTTTTGAAGTCGTTTTATTTTCCAAGGATAGCCAAATTCAGGAAGATAGACGATTTTTTGAAATTGACTCGTTTACCGAGATTCATGCCACTCCACTAAGTGATCTTGGTCAACTTCAGGGAGATGTTTCCCTGCACAATCATGGACCAGAAAAGGAAACCCCAAGCTATGCTCTAGAGTTAGAACCTGATTCACAACAGAGAGAAGAAGGAAATCAAGAACTCAGCAAGCCCATCCTTCAGCTCAAGTCGAGAAGCTAGAGTGGTGGCGTTGCAAGAAATGGATCAAGAACAAGGGGTGCAGACTAGAGCCCAGAAAAAGAAAGCAGAAGCAAGGGTCCTCCAAGAAAAAGACTCAGGTACGAAAAATTCTGAAGTTTTGTAGGAAATAGACAAAGTTTTTGAAGAAACGATGAGGGAACTCCATTCATGTAACAAGGCTCCTCTACCTTCGCGAATACCATCCATCATCAAGACGGAGGAAATATTAAAAAACACCTTCGAGCTTGCATCATTGTATGATCTATTGAGACTGGATGAAAGGTTTAGAAGTGAAGTTATAGGGATCATAGAGATATTGTCTCCTCTGACAATGCTTGCAATAAGTGGTGGGCACACTCCAATGAACCTGATGAAAGCTTCAATTTTCGAGAACTTCACAAAGGTATCAACCAACTCTCTAACCGACTTCAGGAGCACTATATATGGAATAACTATAAATGGAGTAATAGTCGATGGAGGTTCAGGCATAAATCTCATGCCAGATTTTACCCTCAAATCACTTGGGTTCCAACTTTCAGGTGAAGCAAAGTTCACAATAACCTTGGCTGACCAGAGTCGAGTTAAACCTCTCGGTATTGTGGAAAAGGTACCGGTGGAGATGGACGGGCTGACATTCTTTCTAGATTTTGTGGTGTTTAATTTATCGTAGGTCAATGGAGGCTTTCCTCTACTCATAGGGAGGCCATGGCTAAGGCACATCCAAGCCATGCATGATTGGGGAAATGATACTATTTTAGTTAACCTGCCGGGGCAAGTACAGAAACAAGTACATTTAGATATGAAAGGATCTCATGGAGGTAATGCTCATTCTTTCACTATTCTCGAAGAGCAACGCATTCCTATCGCTGAAGCATGTAATGAAATTGAAATAAACGATGACCAAGATCTTTTGGAATGGATGGAAGCCTGTCCATGTTATGGCATATCTATTTGTGGAGGGGATTCTGAACAGGTACTTGGGCTTGGCGAACCGGCCATGGACTTGAGGAGGGGAAAGAAAGGAGTTTCGAAGGATTTGACCCAAGGAAAGGAGAAAAGAGCTCCAGTAGACGACTTACCGATACCATCCGACATAGAGTGGATGAAAGAGCTTTCACCTTCATGGATGCAAGAAAAGGAATCGAAGATCAACATAGAGGAATCTCAGGCCTATCCACAATGCATTTTTGAAGACCAAAACGAAGAATCAGCCATGAAATCTCAACCTGTAAGGCAAGTCAATCTTGGAAATAAGGGGCATTCACAACCAATCTTACTAGCAACATGGCTTTGGGATCATCCCTCCTTGCTCCATCAGGTAACCACTTTCATGCAAAATTTCAAGGATGTGTTTGCATGGAGTTACCATGACTTAGAGGGAATTCCTGTTCATCTTGGAGAGCATTCTATTCCACTGATTCATGATGCTAAGCCAGTAAGAGGAAGGATTTATCGACTTAATCCAAAGTATGCAGAAGCAGTCAAAAAAGAAATAGAAAAGCTAGAGGAAGCAAGGATCATTATCCAAGTGGAGCATTCTGAATGGTTATCATCGATGGTAATAGTCCAAAAGAAGCAATCTAACAAGATACGTGTTTGTGTCGATTTTCGGGCTCTCAACAAGGTTACGATTCCATATGGGTTTCCAACCCCATTTTCAGAACAAGTTTTGGAAGATGTGGCTGGCCATGTTTTATACAGTTTCATGGATGGATTTAGCATATATAACCAAGTGTTCATCCATCCAAAGGACCAAGCCAAAACTGCATTTGTAACTCCATGGGGTACGTATGTATATACTAAGATGGCTTTTGGATTATGCAATGCTTCCGTCGATTTTTTGGATGGGTCGATTTTTTTTTTTTCAAGAAAAGTCGATTTTGTTTTACTTGGAAGGTCGATTTTTTAGTTCCAAGAAAAAAGAAAAAAAAAGTCGATTTTTTTTAGGTCGATTTTTTAAAAGGAAGGTCGATTTTTTTTCAATTTAAAAAAAAAAGTCGATTTCTTTTCACCTGATAGGTAAAGAAAAAAGTCGATTTTTTTAAATGAATAGGTCGATTTTTTTTGAAGTTGTTAGGTTGATTTTTTTTTGGTCAATGTTTGGGTCAAGTAGGTCGATTTTTTTTAACTCTAAATACTCAATTTTAGTGAACTTTCAGCCAATGAGCCGATTATTTTTCTTTCAGTCAATAAGCCGATTTTTTTTTCTCCAAAGTGGATTTTTTTTTGAGAGCTCATAATTCAGTCGACTTTTATTTGTCAAGTCGTTCGCAAAACTATCCAAGACAGCTGCGCAGTGATTTGGGCAATTGGGCAGGTAGATTTTTCTCTTCACCGATTCCCTTCAATAAGAACCATGGAGTCCATTTGATCTTGCAGCGTCTCTTTCTTCACTTGGTTCTTTGAGTCCAGTGCCTCTCTCTTCACCTTGTTTCTTTGAGTCCAGTCGACTTCTGAATTGAAGAGATGCACAACAGCCTAAAGCGCAAGATAACTTTCGATCCCTTTATTGTCTGCAGCAAGTCACTTTTGTTGTCAGCAGCAGCAGTTAGTTGCAAGCACAGAGAGAATTGGATCCAGGTGGGGGACCTGTTCGTCACCATCAGGGTGCTGGACCTTCCACTCATTGGCCATATTGAAGACATTGCTTAAGTGCATTAAACCCTACCTAGTATGATGTGGAAAATCATTACAATACATGTTTAATTGAGCCTACAAATATCCAACAAAGGTGTTTAAGAAAAAGAAGGGGAAAAAAAAAGAAAAAAAGAGAGAGAGAAGAAGAAAAGAAAGAAGAAAAAAGAGTATTATTTTTCTCCGAGGACGGAGAATGTCTAAGTGTGTTGGCAACTTGTAGCGTGGTACTTTGATACACCCTTAAAATAATGTATTTTTTGTTTTGCTTTTCAAGATGCAGAAGCCAAGCACAAGGCAAGTTACCTCGATTTCGAACAAAAAGAGAAGTAGAAGAAGCGAAGAGCAAGAAAATGGAGAAAGGGGATCCAGCTCATGAAGAAGGCCAAATTTCCCATTTCACCTATTTTCCCAAGTTTCCTAATTCCCATTTCACCTATTTTCCCAAGTTGCCTATTTTCCCATTTCACCTATTTTCCCAAGTTGCCAAAATTCCCATTTCACCTATTTTCCCAAGTTGCCTACTTTCCCATTTCACCTATATTCCTAAGTCGTCTAATTCTCCCAGTCCACCAAATCTCTAAGTTGTCTAATTTTCCTAAGTTGACCAATTTCTCAAACTAGTCGATTTTTTAGTCAAATTTTACAAGTTAGTCGACTTACTCAAAAGTTCATCAATTTCATGAAGTTAGTCTACTTACTTCAAAAGTAGTCTAATTTTTAAGAAAAGGGTGTACTTTTGATTTAGTCTACTTTTTCACTTGAAAAAAGAGACTAAATTTTCCAGATCTCCATATAGTCTAAATTTTCAGCCACTTGCACGCGGAGAACTCATGGACGGTGGAGAGAGGACACCATTTCAGATTTCTGCAAGAAAAGCAAATTAACAAAATTCAGATGACCAAAGAGTGCATGCCATAGATTTGCATATAAGATAGCCTGAGAACCTTGAACAACACATGTTGTTGTTGTGTCATAAACAAATTTGACAACCAAGGCAATCTTGTCTAATGTTGAAACTAATAACAAATTTTTGTTGATTGTTGGCACATATAAAGCATCTGACAATGTCAAAGAATTGCCATCGGCAGTAGTCAGAATGACCTTAACAACTCCCATTAGAGGATAAGAGGAGTTGCTAGCACGTGAGCTAGTATTCCTTGTAGGGGAATGCTCATGTGAATCGAGGAAACTGCATTATAAGGCAATATTTTTGGTTGTTCCACTATCAAAGTACCAAACATTCGAGTCTACTGCAGACATACATTCCTCATGAGAAGATCGTAATAGCTTCAAACAGTAGTAAATTCCCATTCTGTATTCTGAACAAGATTAGCAGAATTTGTTTTAGGTCTAAAGGCCTTTGCAACAACCATTCCAACCTCTTTTTGTTTTGCCTCTTTCGCAGTGAGGTTAGCACAACTCTTTATGACATGATCATTTGCCTGACAATATTCACAAAACTGTTTTTGCTTTTCTATTTTCTTGTCATGTTTGTCTTCCTTCTTCGACTCTGTAGCATTAGAAGGTTTTCTGCTTAGTAGTTGATGAGCTCCATTTACCTTTGCCCTTCTTACTAGCTAAGAAATCTTAATCTGCAACACATAATTGACCTATTTTGCCTCGACTTATCTTCTTGCAACAAAACAGGGACTAACTCCTCAAATGTTAAGGCGCTCGGATTGCTTTTCATCATCAATTAAAGAGTAGAAACAAAACTTTGATATGAATCCAGAAGACCATTAACAAGTGAACTATCTAACAAAATTTCATGAGCAAAAATCATCTCTTCCTTCAGATCTTTGATCTTTGTCAAAAAACTATCTATAGTATCTCCTTCATTCATATGCTCACTCTTCGATTGTTTTCGGAGGTAAGCAACATGAGCCTCATTTCTTGCCAGGTATAAAGTTGTAGGTGTATCCCAAGCATTGTTTGCTATCTTGTTGGAGCGAACACGAGGGATAATGGCTCGTTGTATAGACGAAGCTATCAATACATGTGCATGAGCATCTTTTCAACACCCTGCACAATATTCCACAACTCTTTTGCTACCAATACATGATGCATCATATATGCCTACAATGAGTAATTAGTATCATCCAACTTATCCTCAACAACCAACATGCGGAATACATCATTGCTTTCAGCCATGGCCCATGGGCCATGACTAAATACCCTAATTCGAAAAGTTGAGTGTAGCTCAAAAATTTGAACAGAAATACCTTGTCGAGCTTTGTTAAACCTATAGTAGACTTCGAGGCGCTTGTATTGAGGAACGAAAACCTATATATATGTTTGACACAAAAGGACAAAATTGCTTACAGTTGCTACGATAGTGTGTTCGGAGACCGAAAACGAGATGAGATCAAAATATTGAGGTCACAAAGAGAAGCTCTTTTTAACTCCTAATTGCGATGCTCACGGATTTTCGTGTGATTTTGAGATTGTGATTTTGCAGTGACCTGCACTGATACCAATTGTTGGAGTTCGGGGTTCGTGGAAGCACATGAACATCACAAGGAAGAAGAAGAAGTAGCGTGGAGCACAACACAATACATAATGTATTACCAAGTGTATGTACAAAAATAAGTGATCCATTAGGGTGTTAGGCATATGTACAAGCCGGGGTGGGGGGGGGGGGGGGGGGCTTCTTAAAGAGGGAAAATAGTGCCTTGGTGGTCCTAAGTGTGTTCACACACATCACTACCAAAATATACGAACAAAAAGCCTTTGATAACTATTCTTTTGGCCCAACATAGCTTTTCCCAAATGGATGCTCTATTTATGAAGTGCTTTCTATCATGCTCATGTTTGACTATGCTCTATATCTCAACATGAATATGATTATGCTCCAAGCTGACTTTGTTAATGCCTTTGGCATTTTTTCCTAGAATTTCATAAATGCTATTATGCATTGCATCGGATTTAGTCCAAAATTTCCGACCATGTTTGTGAGGCTATGTATAAAGGCAACAACATCTTTGAAGGTCCATGGCTTTCTCACTCCAATTGAATTGCATCATGAATTTGAGAAGGCTGATCTTTAATTCCTTTGCTCTTTTCTTTGGAAACACATGGTTTGTTTTGCACAATTGAGGATATA
>CM035439.1:15066390-15078890 GCA_020310875.1 Ceratopteris richardii
CATTTCCGAACTCAAATTAAGCGTAATTGGAGCACGCCCTTTTTCGTGGGGAGGCGATGATTTTGGCCGAACACATGAGCTTCTCAAAGAAAGGTGTGTTTGGACAAGTTTCAAAAGGATAAGTTTATTTCGCTTCGTATGTTCTTATCAGCTAGAACTGTAAAGAATAAAATACAGATTTTTTTTCTTTGACAGGATTTATTCCGTACATTCAAATTAATTTAGTACAATTTTAAGGGTTCAGGATCATCATGAACATTTTTATATTAAGTAAGGAAGTTCGGGCGTTTAAACTTGTGTGCAAGCCTCAACGATCAAACAAAGCCCCACCTTGTACTGAATATTTTTTATGCAGAGTTTTTGATTGTATTTTATTTTCTTTTATTTGTGTGTGTTCGTGTGTGTGTGTGTGTGTGTGTTCTGCCCCTTCAAACTGGACAATTGTAATGCTGTGTAGGTATTAACCTTCCCGTAGTAGCTCATATTTTATTTTGGTGCTGTACCATTTATTGTGTTCTCCAACCTCTCAAAGAAACAATCTTTTTGGGGAAAATCTCTTTTATTTATTTTTTTGAGGATTGTCTTTTTCCATCAATCACCTCCTGCTCTGTTTGCAGGATTTTTAGTCCTTGGATCAACAGCCTATAGCTCACATACATCTGATTTTCAGCCACCACTTTCTCGCCACTAAGATTAATGCTTCTAGTTGTCCACTTTTCCATGCAAATTGCTTGTCAGTCCTTTCAAGTACCATTTTTCTGTGTTCAATACTATGCTACTGTTGTTATTGTTGTTATAGCTAACCTGCAACAATGATCAACTGTGAAATCCTTGAAAATAAGACTCCTTGTCACAGCTAACTCTTTTGGCTGAGTCCCAGAAGATTAAAGTTTCCACCGTTGTAATAGTTTACAGTGATTGAAGGTATCTATCTCCAGTTCTCAGTCACTTCCAACGATGCCGCATGTGTTTATGTAAGTGGCATTTTAGTATATCATATTTTTGTTCTTTTAAAATATGAAGAATGCGATCTTTCACAATAATCCATCTTTTTCACAATGATCTTTCTCTTTTTTAATAATTCATCTCTAGTTAAAAGAAAGATAGAAAGGAATTTATTATTTTTAAAATCCAATGTCCATAGGGATGTAGCAGAGTTGTTCCTCATGATTGGTGCATTATCATTCATGGAATGATGGAACCAACAAAAGTCTCACATTTTTGTTTTTTAAAGATTGGTGAGGTACTTTTGTCTTGTTTTCCACTGGAAAAGCATGTATTTTCATCAATGATTCAGATACAATAATGATATGAGTTTAGGGCTTTCAGCGAACCCTGGATTCTTCTGTGATAGATGTTTGTAAGTCGAGAGTCCTTTGAACTTTTGAACCTTTGAGGCTTTGGTGCAATTAAACTGTTGAAACCCCTTTTTGGACTAGATGGTTGAAAAGGAAAAGTTCACTTCTATAATCAAGAAACTATGTGCGAAGATGCTTTTAGTGCATGTAAAATGGGCTGCACTGAGAAGCACAAGCTAATGGCTATTAGATGAGAACAGGAACATCGGATGAATGAGAAGCGCATAGCAGGAAAATGGATGGGCAGAGTATCTTTTTTGTTAAGTTTTCTGGATGCAGAATGGACACATTCTCAGGAGTGATGATGGATCCTATTCGGGCAATTGGGCTCCTGAACAGATGGCATGATTACTACGTCGTTTGGAGCTGTAACTAAGATATCAAATATCATGGGAATCTGCCTTTATTTCAGATGAAATATCTTCCCGACCTTGAGGCTGTTTGATAATGCATTTTGCATAGGGGATGTCCATTGATATATGGGAGAATGGGCTTTCATTTCTACATAATATCGCTTTGAGAGGTTGGTTCAACATCTCACAGCCTGCTTGTTTGCTTCAATTCTCTCCTGGTTGATATATGACAACATCCTTATTGACTCACTTTTGTACAAAAATGATCTATTTTTATTGACTCACTTTTGTAGACAAAATGATCTATGTTCAGGTATTAGAGATGCCTATGGTAGTGATGGAGTATATATAGAGCTTATATAGATATCCGGAGGAGAGTCATGAAATCTCTATTATTCAGTTAAAAGAAAATCTGATATCAACTCCTGTTATTGAGCATTTCAATCATCAAGGATTATGAGATGAAATATGGTTTCCTTGCACGTGAAGAGTGTCCTCTTATATTCTCTATATGTATCCTTAAGCTCAGTCACGTAACACTTAATTCAAATCTCTCTTCTCTGCACATTATACAACGTCCATACTGTGCATGATATATGGCTTTGCATACTGTTACAGCAGCATGCTAAAACATTTGGTAAGAGGACTTAGAGCCTTGATCATAAAAGCCGGCGATAGAAAATAGCTGTGGTGACAGTCGGATCTTTTGCTCTAAACAGGTGAGACTGGTTGACAAGTCCAAACTCTTATGTTCAGTACTTTATAATACTAGTATAATGTAATTTATAGATTGAACATGGAGTATTTGTGATCTGACATCAACCCAAAAGCAATGAAATCACTTCTTTGGTCTAGTGGTCAACCACCTCAATCAACAGGAAGGTTTGTAGCTCCTCCAATGAAGTCAACGGAGCTGAGCAGCGCTGCTTGAGGGAGCCACATCTCCCTTGCTTTGCTCAATCCTTCAGCTACCCAAGTGCAAATTCATGCTTACTACTTCCAGCAATGTATCTTCCAAGGTTCAAATCTGTGGCCTAGGGATCTGAATTCAGAGCATTTCTGGTGTGTCACCTGCACTTGATGGAGATATGTTACGTGCATGATACATGTCCTTACTACTTTCTTAGCACATGTAACTGCTAATAATGGACAATATGTTGTTACGATATGATGAGGGATTCAATAATCAATTCTTCCACACATGGATGAATAATTCTGCAGACTGCAATTGAATACAAGTGACGAATCTGAACCAAAGATTAACACGGTAATATTCAAACCTTGAGGTTGATCATTAGATAACTGGTTTATTGACTTGGAGTATTAAACATAGTCAAGCAGTAGAATAGGAACATGATATGGGAAATGTTTATATAAATGGAGGGATCTATGAATGTCAATGTGAAAATCAAGGAGACAATCAGTTCTTCATAAGCAGGATTCTGAGCTCAATCTGGCCTCATTTTGGTGATTGTAAGATTCAGGAATCTCTAGAGAATGGATAATCTTTTTAAAAGTTATAGAAGGATATGTCTTCGCAAGAGGGGGCCTCTTATAAAGGTAATGCAAAGTCAAACACAGTAAGAGAAGAGGGAATAGATTACCCGTTTGCAAAAACTTGGGGTGGAGAATGTTCTGCACTAACACAATAAGAGGATGAAGTATAGGTGAACCATGATACATGAGGACGAGTAATGGCCACCCTTTGAAAGTCACTGAAAGGTGACAATCAAGAGTCATGGAAAAGCTTGAAAAATGATGTAAAAGATAGGTGAATGGTTAGTAGTTAATATTAGCATGTTGCCAAATACTACAGGCTAAAATGATGATCTAGGAGTAAAGGATAAAGTGAATTTTACCATTTCAACTTCTTAAGACGAGGACATTTAGGGTAATATAAAAATGCTTTATTCGCATAATTCAACGAACTGTCATGTATTCAAAATTGTACAGCTGTAGAGTGCACCAAAGTTTTAGGGTTGTGGTGTACACATATCTATATTCTATAGCAAAGTAGGTCTAACATGGAATTCACTACAATACTGTAAGTAGATTAGAAATTTCCCTTTTTAACCAGGAAAACTGCTGCTTTTGTACTCACTTTGATTAAGAAATTATTGCAGGTATGGAATCAAAGGTTTGAACGAAAGTGCAAACAAAATTTCAAGTTTGGCATTGAATGCACCAACAGATCATGTTCTTGTCTTTCTTGGACATAATGGACCAGCAGGTAATTTGCATTTCTTCATCTTCAATTTTCTTGGTACTAGTTCTTGTAACCTGAAACCTATGTGTTATGTGACAATAGCTCCTTTTGGTATCTCACTTGCATATGGAATCACTAGAAAGATAGATCGTAAATGGCAAAACAAAGTCTGCAAACTTAAGGCGTTACAGCTTACCATTCAGATCGCCACATTATAGTTTGAATTTGATTCACTAGGTTCATCAATAGGTTTTCTACATTCCAAAATAAGGAAAAGAATTTTTGATAGATTCATTAGGTGCAACTGAGCAAATAACAATGTCATGTTGGATTTGCATGCAAATCCAGGGATGAGAGCCGATTATGGACATTTATGCAGATGGATCATCAAAAGAAGTTGAAGGTTTAGGCTAGGGTTCCTTAGCCACCATTTTGGAAGGGGTTTGGTGAGGGAGGTGAGTGTGAACAGGAAATCACTTGATCTCATGGGACCTAAACAGAGCTACCCAAATATGCAAGGACCATACATACTTGCTTGCCATGTAGCATAACACAAATACATGAGAAATGAGCAAGTTTTTCACAGTGGAAACATGCACCCATAAAGTTTCCCTATTTGAGATGGACCAATGGATCACCCACTTCATCCATAGATATACTCATAGATGTCATAAGGGGCTTATGTATAGTAGATAACACAAATAGGATGGCCATTGGGAGCTTATGGTAGAGGAACATAAGTAACGTCTTTGAGTTCTTTACTCATGTCTACAACATTGTCCCATAGATAGCATGAAATTTCAAAGAGATCAATTGCTAAAGCATGCATGCACGGTAGAGGTGGAGATGTAGCAGATAATGGTCCTCAGCAGAAATGCCATGGTTGATATCCATGCACAAAATGGAAAAGAGGGAGAGAGACAACATATACGCTTGGATAGAATAAAAGGTTGTGCCTTTTTTTCATCACAAGAGCATTGGTTATATACAAGTGTCTTTGCAATCATACAAAGAGAATGCCAATTTTTACTTGTAAACCACATCCTTTTGGCTTTTAAAGACGATATTATGACCTCTGAGCATTCTAAACGGACATGTTGGTAATCCAAGAACTACTATGTGCCTCTTTAGGTGGTATCTAGATTTCTTAAATAAATAAAATCCCATCAAATATCCTCTTTGGATTGAGCTCCCACATGTTTTATTTTATCTTTACCAATTCATTCAATAAGATTATAGCCCATGTGGGATGTCTTGTAGCTACCATGGCTGATGCGAGCGTTAAGATTTATGAGGGATTGAAGAGGGAGAGGGAGAGGGAGAGGGGGAGGGGGAGGGGGGAGAGGGGGAAAGGGGGAAAGGGGGGGGGGGGGAGGGAGGGCCGGGGGAAAGGGGTTGAAGAGGGAGAGGGAGAGGGAGAGGGGGAGGGGGAGGGGGGAGAGGGGGAAAGGGGGAAAGGGGGGGGGGGGAGGGAGGGAGGGAGGGAGGGAGGGAGGGAGGGAGGGAGAGGGGGGGGAGGGGGAGGGGGAGGGGGAGGGGGAGGGGGGGGGGGGGGGGAAGGGGGGAGGGAGGGAGGGAGGGGCGGGGGGGGGGGGGGGGGGAGGGGAGGGGAGGGGAGGGAGGGAGGGAGGGGAGGGAGCATATTTCTTTGTCCGTCTAAGAGACTTTAGTGATGGGCAACATGTAGTACAACAAATACAATAGGTTGCAAAAGTGTGTGGTCAAAGGATTCAAAAGGAAAGCAGTTGTTGGAAGCATGGGACTTGGACTTGGATCAGCACCTATGCAGGACTTGGACCACCACCTACACACAAAATAGACAGCACTTGTGCACAACTTGGGCCACCACCAACGCAACTTGGACCACCATCCATGGGAGTGGGAGTAAGGGGGCACATCTCTGGCAAAGGTATAAACTTTCTTTGGGGAACAGAAGCATAATGTTGTTATTATCAATATGTATAAATATTTATGCCATAAGAAGGTGTAAGATTATAAGGTGTTAAGAGAGAGGCCTAAAAAACAGAGTGAATAAGATGTATGGTATTTCAACATTTTGAGGGCAAGGTGGAAGTGGCCATAAGAAGAGGCTTTCGTAAAAATGAAGCAAGGGGAGTCATTGGGACATGTTTTTTGGCTATAAGAAAGTTTGAAAGTTCTTAAGAAAGACTTTGACGAGTTCAAAACAAGCATATAAAACATAGGACATGTGTAAACTGTTTTGAATAATTCTCACTCAAAATTGAAAAGGCCAATCATGTGCTCTTGAGTGAGCCACTTTGCGGGCTATATATAACTGAATTCAATGGGTAAGCTGCTGAGAGTTAACGTTTACTCCTAATGGGTATCCTTGACAATGAAGACCTGATCTTTGGAAATGCATGGTCATCCCATGTTGAGGTAGCCAAGTCATGAACACTCACATCAATGAGCTTTGATTTTGCAACATTGATCCTCAAACCTGAAGGTTCTACACAAATGTGCTAAATATGTGAGCAAGAAGTAATGGAAGTTAACAAAGAAGAGCATATCATCAACAAAACCCACTCCAGCAATAATATTTTCATCCAAGTAAAAGCTATGAAGAGTTCACTTGTGAATAGAGTAATCTGAAAGATACTGCAAAGGGTGTGTAGCGATGGCAGAAAGAAGCGGACACAGTGGCTAGCCTTGATGAACGCCATGACACAGATGAATAGGATCAGTAAGAGGGCCATGAATCAGAATCCAGCTGAAGGCATCCCAACAAATAAAAAAGAATAACTTTTGCAAACCTCTAGCCAAAGCCAATGCATTGCATAACGGAGCATATGAATTCTCAGTATCGTTTATTCAACACCTTCGCAAAATCAGTCTGCGTAAGGACATATTGAGGTGCTGATGAGATGCACATTTTGAAGCACACATGGCTGTGAGGATATTAGAAATTCAATGGCCATGCACAAACCCATGCTAAGCAGGATGTGTAATAATTGACAAAGGCTACTGCATATGGATCGGCTTTAGCAATAGTTTTATATAGATTTTGTAACAAAATGATAACCCACCAATTTGATAGAGCAAAATGTTGTTCTACCTTGGGAATTGAAACAGCAATGGCTTCTTTAATAGATGATGGCATATAGCCATCAAACTGCATTTTATTTCAATATTGTGTGGCCGTATATCAGTAACACACAGTGAACAATATCATAAATGGTTTTTTAGAGCTGCAATTACCTCCAACACGGAGAAGTAAGTGTGAGTTCATCTCTCTGCTATGCGTATGATTCAATCTTCTGCAACAAAGTGTGATGCCTTTTTATAAGCATTATACATTCAATTTAGGGAAGCCTGTCTGATAAAAGGTTCATATGGTTGCTTGAAGAGAAAGATCTGTATGCAAGCATGTAAGAGGGTAAAGGGCATTTTCTTGTTGCTTCTAAATTTAACATATGTAGAGTCCTGGCAGTTCAGGGTTCAGGTTCCGTGCCTTAGATTGGTAATGTAATCTTCATGAGAATTTTATAAAGGAGAACAATCTACATATACATTTAATATTGATAGAAAGCTCTTTTATTTTTTAGTTTGTTCTTCTGCTAATGTATGCTAGTGATATAACGGAATTGGATGAATGAAGCTGTAATAGTGTGATCGAAACAATCATACTTGGTGACTCGTTTGTATGGGGATATCATCAATTTAAATCGTTAATGTGATTTTAGAGCTTCTGATAAATATTCAATTTCAGTCAGGGACCTGTGATGTAGAGGTAAAACCACTGGACCCTGGACTCTGAGGTCCAGGGTTCAAACCTGGTGTGCAGCCTGACGTATTACCTTACAAGGTGGGGGATCCCCAGGGTGTGTATTGTTATCTCAATCTTTGAAGCATAATTGGAAGAATAGGTCGATTACTGAACTTTCATCTCAGTAAAATATGGTGGCTTTCAGCTCATCTTCAACATTTTGGAAGTGTAGGTTGATTACTGAACTTTCGTCTCAGTAAAATATGGCTTTCAGCTCATTTTCAACATCAGCTTTCTTTTATTACAATGTAGGCTTTCTCTGATTTATAATGCAATGAAAATATCATAGAAGAAGGTAAAATGATAAAGCATCTGCATTTCTAAACAATTCTAATTTCTCTCATCTTCTATAGGTTTAAGTTCTGAACCGTCAGACATTTGTGGGAAGGATTGGAGTCGAACATCCACAGGAGATCATGGTGACCCAGGTGACTCTTATTCCCAAGAAGTTCATTTGAAGAAAGAAGAATCTGATTTTACTTTATCAGAAACCATAGCAGGATTTTATATGGCCACTACTTAGACAACTCTTGAAGTTGACCACAAGACAAGAGGCAGATAGTTTTTCTAAGGAGACATAGTCTGGTCAAATAATTATGTTCATTGGTAGAGACATTGTGAAGTATGCTCCGGACTGCATTTAAGTACCTCTCTACATGACCCGATCAATGCTACTAAGATCCCAGTTTTTCCCTCCTGTGCTCCATGTAGCCACTAGTCTCATGTTTTCACTGTCTATCTCTCTTTTGTTTGTGTTTGAATTATTCATTCCCCTCTAGTTTTGCCCGCTAGCCAACGTCATGTTGGAAAAGGTTATGCTCAAGAGAGAGGCATTGATTTTGATGAGACCTTTGCACCCACATGCCGAATGACTACTGTTCATAGCATTTGTGCACTTGCAGCTCATCATGGTTGCAATGTACATCAGTTGGACATCGAACCTGTATTTCTGAATGGTGACTTACATGAAGAAATGTATGTGTTTCAGCCCCGTGGTTTTGTGCAGAAAGGACATGAAAACAAAGTGTGCAGGTTGAAAAAGGCATTATATGGGTTGAAGCAGTAGTGCCCAGCACGGTTGGAAATGGTCAGTTTGGACCGGTTGGAAATGGAGTTTCGGAGTTTCCAAAAATTTGGAAATGGCAGGAAATAGGAAATGGGGGAAACGGAGTTTCGGAGTTTATAAAAATTTGGAAATGGCAGGAAATAGGAAATGTGTGTGTGTATATGTATATATATATATATATATATATATATATATATATATATATATATATATATATATATATATATATATATATATATAGATAGACACACACACACATTGCACACACTCAAGGCTCATACACTCATACATACATGCATTGAACATTCAAATTTCATACATTATTGATTGAAAAACTTACAATTTACAAGTTCAACTATTATCTATGCCATAAGTTCAACTATGCATATTATTAATTAAACATTTGTCTCTACACAATTTATAAAGATTTCTATTATATATACTTCCAAAATCCAAAATTCCAAGCCAAAAAGAACATCATAGATAAAAAAGTGAAGTGTCAAATACATATCATCTTGAAAGATATTCCATAAACAAAGTACATCAATCAGATTCTACTCAATAGAATCCTGGGATCCATCATCACTCTTTATATCCTTCTCACTACTAGAAGATAACATATCTCTAGTAGGCTCATCTACATGCCTCCTGTTACCAATTTCTCTCATAAGATCCAGAGCTACAATCTTGAGGGAGAACTCGAAGAGCAATACGTTTCTGTCAAGATGATATTAAATTAGCAAAAACATAATCTTGAGGAGCACTTATTAGTAAATAATAAAATCAAAGTAAATAAGAAAATTACCAATGTAGGTGCACATGCACCATATTTCTCCCACCATGAGACAGGCTGGATCTGAGTCTCTTGGAGCTTTGCTGTCGATTTACGGAAGTGGTGTGTCTCATTCCTGAAAACAAGAATATCATCCTCTATGCGACGGATGATCTCTAAATTACCACTACTATAAGGCTGTATATACTCTTGAAAGCTGAAATCTAGCTCCTCACTCTGAAGCTGATCCTCAGTACGCCATAATGGATGCGATATGCGAGCGATAACATGAATTGGTTTATGAAATCAATCCCAATGCGTATTCCATACCTGTCGTATCTCTTCCACTCCACAATTATGAAAAGAGAATTCGAGAATTAATGCATTACATATGTCATGCTTATATAATGACTAATCAAGATTAAAGAGTAATGAAAACACAAAACATGAAAAAAACTTTCTTCTCAAGAGGTAAGTATGTGTTTTTATTCCGGGGCTCTCCAATTCTGTCCATATACTCATAGAGAAGACCCATGGTACTTCCCTCAATGTCGGTGATGCATAGGATGGTGTATATAGGGTTTAGGGTTTTAACTAAACCCTCTTCCTTAACCCACCAAGACTCATTCATTACATTGTGTCTAAACTGCAAGAACTTTGGAGTGGTTCTTTTATCCCAAGCAATCCACTCATCATTGTTGATTGTGCGAATCAAATTTGTTCGCATATGAACAAGTCTCTTTAATACCAGAAACATGCAAGCAAACTTCGTGACGGTGGTTTGAGGATCTCTAGCTGACTGTTAGCTGGAAACATAGCCAACATCTTTGGACGTTTGGTCATAAATCTGACCATATTTCTTGCTGTGGCAAAGATTGAATGCACCCGAAATATGTTGCCCACATCCTCAATGAAAAGATCTATAGGCAATGAGAAGCACATGGGGTCCAAACAATAGGAGGATATTCTTGTACATGAAGTCAAAATAATATACTCAACCAATAGAAGGTACCTGTAATGGTAAGACGAGGAGTCGATGCATCTATAGCTTTCCAAAACATAGTCTCCTTGCAACATGAGATAATAACATTATATACATGCCTCTTCCGAGCGTCTAACCAACCATCACACAAGATAGTGCATCCATACTTCTTCCATGTACCCCACAAAAACTCAAGCTGCACTTCCAAACATGCCTTTTCCTTTTTTAATTCCATAGTGTGCAATGTCTCTGTTGAAGGACCTTCCCATTCACATCCAATGCGGCTAATCGATTTTATGGTGTGACTAAGATATAGTAGCCCAAGGCTTACTCAATCAACCTATCAAGCTATCTACCATGGAGAAAACAACACTTTGTAGACTAACCATAGAGTTTCGTTGACACAAGGTGGTCAGCGACACAATAGAGGTAAAAGGGCAACCATGAGATAGCTAGGTAGAGAACACAACTAGAAGAGAGCCCAGACAAAAGACTAGAGATCATATAGAATGATAAAGATGATCCGAGATCAAAGAGTTTAACAATACTCTCATTGCAAGATTATAAAGTGCCAAGCCTCTTCTTATATAGGCTCTAGATGGTAGAGGAGTGGTCTTGAGAAATCCAATCCTTTACAGTCACATGTGCTAAACTGACAAGATTGGTGGAGGGAAAGGCTAATTTTGACACTAGTAGCCAACCACCTTTAGGTCCTCCAATTAGATCTTCTTACACCTCTAGAGCATTGTGGTGGCCTTCCCTACATTATTTTACACTTTAACCATTTATTCAAAAAGTCTAGAAAAATTTACTCCATGTCACATCACATTAGTGATCATATTGTCTCCCAAGGTAGTCATTCCCCAAAATAGGTGGAGGTGGCACCCTGTTTTGGCCATATCAAAAACCGGTGGGGATGGTGCCCTATTTTGGCTGTATGGCAAATTTGGGCCACACTAGTCCTTTCCATCACACATCTTTACTTTACAATGAGAGTAACATTTTTGAAGAGTGAAAACTTCCTTAAAACATTCCTAAGTTGAGGGTACAATGGCCTTGAAGATGCATAGGAGGTGGTGTGATTCTGTATTGCTTTTCTACATGGGTTTTCATTGTCAGCCTATCCCTAGTCATCATAGGCATTGTGGATGATGAAACAAAAATAGGATTGTGGAGCTATACCTTCTTATTTTGGAGAAATTGCGATCATATGAATCAAACGGGGGTGATTGTAAGGACAATCCCTTGTGTGATGGTCCCTGGCATCAACACAATGTTAACAAGGAGATGTGCCCTAAGGTAGATATCATTTTCTTTGCAGGTGGTCATATTGACTACAACAATCACATGTTAGAGTTCTAGTATATCTAGCTCAATTTGGACAACTGGCCCATGCAATAAGGGATAAACGAGTGCTTTAGCATGTGTATATAATTCATGAAAGGATTCACCTAGTTGTAACTTCAAGTTTTCCAACTCATCCAATGGTTGATGAAAAGAGTTGCATGGCCAAAAGCTTTGATAGAAGGAAGTGGTTAAGGCCTCTCAAGCAGATAAGCATCCATCTGCATGTTGATTGTACCATTTATCAACAAGTGCATTTAAGGTAGAAGGGAACAATACTAGCATTCTATCCTTCAGATGTTGTAGCCCACATCTACAGCATAAGGAGATGAACCTCCTTACATGATCATCTTCATCTTCATGTACTAAACCTTTAAATATAAGGAGCTTAATATTTAACCTAGACCAAAGATTTTAGAGGTCCTCCATTGGTTTCGGAGCTTCCTTTGAGGTGTTTGGAGCAAAAACAAGCATTCTTCTAGGATTCTCTTTTGAAAGCAATGTAGAGACCAAAATCACTGGACAAATTCAAGGGTAAAGGAGTTTTTCATTGATTAGATGGAGGTTGAACATACTTCCTAGGGCTCTTATGTGCACAAATATGCTCCCTATTTGATTGAGTATGGGTCATG
>CM035439.1:15083890-15086390 GCA_020310875.1 Ceratopteris richardii
ACCTCTCACTCTCGGTCGTCTAGATCTCCCTAGCACCACTGCTCGGTCTATAAGAGTGCTAGTAGTGGGCGTACGAGTGTGGATAGAGCTCTGTACTAGATGCTCTTCTAACTGCTCCTCTAGCTGCCTAGTATCTAGTGTAAAGAAATCCGTAATCTGTCTCTGGGATTGTCTCCCTCCAGCTCTCCTCAGTAGAGTGTCTCTATGTCTGTGTACCTCTAGTAGATATAGTCCAAGACATCTCTGATCGTCAAAACTCATGACTCTAGATAGAGGCCCAAAACCCTCTCTGAATAAACAATGAAGACGGCCCCGTATCTCATAGTATACCGTGCAATGACATATGTAATGTAGCTCTGCCTCTGGCTCTAGGTGACATAGACGGCATATCCTGCTATCTGAGAGAGAGAGAGAGAGAGAGAGAGAGAGAGAGACACATATACACAAACACATACACAAACACATACACACACACACAGATATATATATATATATATGTGTAAATATATATATATATATATATATATATATATATATATATATATATATATATATATATATATATATATATATATATATATATATATATATATATATATATATATATGTGTGTGTGTGTGTGTATGCGTGTATATATATATATATATATGTATATATATATATATATATATATATATATATATATATATATATATATATATATATATATATATATATATATATATATATATATATATACATATGCACGCGCACACACACACACACACACACACACACACACACACACACACACACACACACACACACATATATATATATATATATATATATATATATATATATATATATATATATATATATATATATATATATATATATATATATATATATATATATATGCATAAAAATGAACAATTGTGAGAAGGTTTAGTCCCGTTGCAATTGTGTTCTGAAACCCTAAATGTGCATAGACAAGAAAGAAACAAACAAAACTTCCAACAAGAAACAAGTAGCTCTTTGTGCGCTGACAGGAAATATTTGGAATTGCTTGGCAAATGCAGCCAACTGAAAGCAGGTATGGACATGTATGGGAAGAGCTGACAACTTTGAGAAGGAAAGTCAGAGGGAGAAGGAAATGATGAAATTTTTATGTCATGGATGGGAGGTGAGGATGAGCAAGTTGGGCATATCAAGTCATGTTGCTCATCTCCCTACTCTCTTATGGGTTCAGCTGAGCCGATCCTATGATCGTTCTATCTATGTACACATACATACATACATACCTTCATTCATTTTTTAGAAAACATGCTTGCATTATTCACTATAGATAGAGGACCATGTCGCTAGAAGTATAGAAGTACAATCAGCTTCTTCCGAGCTGAAAAAATAGTGATTTGTGTGGATGACTTGGAAGTGCGAGTCGGTTGGAAAAAAGTGCATGGCAATGAGCATACATTCCTTCGGCACTCTTTTTGGAATGGACAGACATGCATGCATATGCATATATGTGTGTGTGTATGTGTCAAGACAGTGAGAGATTCACATGGGCATTTTCTTAATGCAAAGGGATTACGATTTACAGACATCAACAGTGCGATTGATATCTGTAGGATGAGTTATATCCTATCTGGTTCAGAAGGGAAGTGCATGTACTAAGACGAGGATTTGGTGTAAGGATGAACACCTTGATGTGAAGGCTGGTATGATGACCATGAGCAAGTGAAGGCACAAGTGAGTGGGTGGGAAGCACACTAGCATGCACAGACATACACACGTGCACACGAGGCAAGAGCAAAAAGAGGAAGAATGGAGTGCTTTCATTTATCAAAGATCTCTTTTACAAAAGCTCTAATCTCCAACAAGCTAACCTCAAAAATGAGCTCTCTATCCCTTTTTATAGTTTTTGACTAGCTTTGGCCCTATCCAGACCAAATGTCCAGCATAGTTAAAAATCAGGTTTCAGGGCTTAAAAATTATGAAAGTTGATACGTAGGTACACCATACTCCTTAAGCTTGAGGAGTCCTCGGCTTGAACAAAATGGAGCTAATGCTATAAAAAATGATATTTACAATGTTGGTGTGGTGATGAAAATCACTTTTGATTGAAAATAAGTTATGGAAAAAATGTTTAGGCCTATTCTTTGCCGGATCTACATAATGTTTCCTTCTCCTTGCTCCTTCTAGCTCCTTGCTTTAACCTTCTTGTTTGTTGACAATTCTAACACTTCCCCCTCTCTAGCGTGTGTTGCCTCTAACAGACCCTTGTTCTGTAGGGTGGTCGATGTAGTACTGGATGACATTGGAGGCCAACTCGTGTTCTAGGAACCTTAATCCTTTTTTGAGATCAAATTGCAATGCATCTCAATTGATGGCACTGGAGATATTTGGCTATGGTGTCGTGTAATACTCTGAATACATGGCATACTCACATGCAAACAAGTGAATCAGGTGAGTCTGTTTAGGCATGAATACCTCAATTTATAAGTGAATCAGGTGAGTC
>CM035439.1:15091390-15106390 GCA_020310875.1 Ceratopteris richardii
CCTTCCTGTTATATCATACATTGATTAAGAGAGAGAGAGAGAGAGAGAGAGAGAGAGAGAGAGAGAGTACATGGACGTAACATGAAAGGAAAGAAAATAAAATATTGACAAAAGTGTTCTTAGAGGAGGCGAAAGCGATTACTATTTTTTTGCAAGATGGAATAATTATAATATCAAATAGCCTTTTTGTTAAAGTTCAATGAAAGAGTCGTATATGTCACATGTCACGTGCCTACCCCAGTTGCCTCTAAAACGCATAATGGTCTAGCAAATCATTTACATGGTCTTCTATATCTTACTGCACTTGCTGCATCAACCTGATCATTCATACAGACACACACACACACACACACACACACACACACACATGAATATAATGGAGAAGAGAGACCCGGGACTTCTTCGTAGGAAGAGTAGTAGATACACCTCCGAGGACACCTTGTACTCAAGGGGGGTTCTCCTTATGGAAGTATACCTTGTAACATGCATGTGAAAATTTAAGTGGGCCACCAACCCCAGAGTAATCACTTTTGGACTTTTTCACCACGGAGTTCCAAATCGACCCTTGGCATATGCATGACTTTGAGGTGGCATCAATTGTAGTTCCTCGTTCTTATTCTCTTCTCTAAGATAGCCTTGGATAAGCCCATATTTACCATGAGATCACGATAGGGGATCCCCCAGTTTTGAGGTGCCCAATTCTATTGGGCTAATTTTTGGTCCAATAAAATTGGGCAAGTGATTTTGGGCAACTTGGGCATGATTGTTGCTGGACAACTTAGTTGATGGTAGAGAAAAATTGGCCAAATGATTTTGGGCAACTTGGGTGGTGGTAGCGGAAAATTGGGTAGCCCTTTTTTTATGGAGAGTGTTAATCTCCAAAAGACCAAGCTATCCTTGATGTTAAAGCACCTCTATATCAGGAACAACTCAAAATCTTTACCAATTGAAGGATCAATGCTCAATTACTAAAATCTTGAACAAACTGTGAAGTGAGTTGATACTCGAAAAGTCTGCTGCACATATTTTAGTCATTGATTGATCAAATGTGTAAGTTTTTTTATAAAACTTTGCACAAGGTTTCGGCTATAGATTGCGCACCTTCTTCAAGTTAAATCATTCCAAAAGATTAAGTATATCTTGAGAAATGAATCAAACAGTTCACTTATGTCTGAAATTGTTCTCTTGAATAGTTGATTCAGACACCTGCAACTTCTAACACATAGTTCGCCCAAACTAGAACCTGTTTAAGCAAATGCTTTTAGCCATAGATGGCTTACCTTCCAACTTAGATTTTGACTCCTCATTTGTGCAAAACTTTACACTGTGCACTGAGAATTGATCACTTCTTTGACCATCGAGATTGCGCCTGTTTTAGAAGACACTCAACAGTTCTTCACATACAAATGTTCCTACTTACAATTCTCTCAGCTTGTTTACAATTAGGCTCTCAAACTTTAACCATAGATTCATTAACTATGGAATTAGACATGTACAAAAGGATTTTTGAAATGATCAAGCACAAAAGGAGAATACTCAGAAATATCGGGCGCAACAATTCTTCATTTCTTGAAAGTTTTACATCTCAGTGATGAGAGAAATCTACCACACTTCTAAGTTTCTAATGACTTCCAATTCTTCTAATCTCTTGCTCTCTCATATTTGCCCCGTCTTTTTACTTGTATATATAGGCATATACGTACAAACCCATAACTAAAACAAAAGTATAAGTGAGCTTACTACAAAGTAATGTACATATGTATACAAGTCTTCTTCTTTTGAACATGCACTATGTTCAAGCTTCATAAACCAATGTTTTCTTCATTCTTTGTCTTCAATTCTTTATCCAAAACATCAATTGGTGGTTAACTTGCACCAACAGCTCCCCCTGAATCATCAATTGAGGTTTTCTCTATCTTCTTTATACCTGCCATATCTTTGAATCTCTAAAGCTTTGATCCATCCAAGCTTTTGGTTAACATATCACTGATCTTTTGTTCAAGTATGTATGACTTCAATCTCCTTATCCATCACCTTCTCTCTAAGAAAGTGATACAGAATCTCAATATGTTTAGTCTTGGCATGAAAAACAGGGTTAGTAGCTAGATACAATGAACTCATGTTATCTCCATGAATAGTAGGTGTACTCTGAATGATGTCTAAACTCTTCATAAGTCTTTAGCCATATGACTTCCTTTGCAGCTTCAACCATACCTTTGTACTCTGCTTCTGTGGATGATAGAGCAATTGTGTGTTGCTTCTTAGAACACCAAGATATTAGCTTATCTCCCACATAACACAAGTATCCATATGTTGATCTTCTATCATCAGGATTACCTGCCCAATCTGTATCACTATATATATTGATGTTTGTATCTGATGTAAAACCATAATACAAACGTTCTTTGAGTGTACCCTTAATGTACCTCAACACCCTTTGTCTTGCAACCCAATGTTCTTTTCTAGGACAATGCATGAATTGAGACAATACTCCAACTGCATATGACAAATCTAGCCTAGTTAATGTAGCATAGATAAGACTACCGACTAAACTTTGATACAACTTCATATCCTTGAATTCTTCTCCTCCATATCTGCTCAATTTGTGATTCACCTCCATTGGAGTAGGTGCTGCCCTGCAATCTTCCATTTTAAACTTGATCAACAAATTCTTCAAATACCTTTCTTGAGTTACATACACTCCATGTTGAGTGTATGAGATCTCCATGCCCAAGAAATATGATAAGTCTCCCAAGCCACTAATCTTGAACTCTTTATCCATTTGCTTCTTTAGGCTTTGTATGCCCTTCTCATCTGTACCTGCCAGAATTATATCATCAACATATATGCACATGTAAATGAACCCATCATAACTTTCTTTAACAAGCAAGCTACTATCTGCTTTGGACACTTGAAAACCAAGTTCCTTCAAGAACTTCATAAGTCTATAATTCCATGCCCTTAGGGCCTGCTTCAAACCATACAAAGCTCTCTTGAGCTTACATACATGATCTGGATACCTCTCATCTTTGAATCCTTGTGGTTGCTCCATGAAAACATCATCTGAAATATAACCATTTAAAAAAGCATTCTTCACATCCAATTGACATAATTTCCAACCTTTACATGCAGCAATGGCTATGAGTGTCCTGATGGTTGTCATTTTTGCCACAGGACTATAGGTCTCATCATAGTCTATATCATATGTCTGAGCAAATCCTTCACAACAAGTCTAGCTTTATACCTAGACACACTTCCATCTGCATACCTCTTGGTCTTGTAGACCCATTTGCATCTAATGATCTTCTGACTATTTGGTTTAGGAACCAAATCCCATGTCTCATTCTCCATCAATGCATCATACTCCTTGTGCATAGCTTTCTCCCAATTTTCCTTACCTTTTGCCTCTGCATAGCCTCGACCCACAAGTAATTGGGACAATTTTTCTCTTTCATCATGGATCTTGCAAACTCCACAAGTGTTCTATTTGTCCTCTTTGCTACACCATTTTGTTGAGGAGAGTACTTGCAAGTAACTTCCCTTTTTATACCTGCATTCCATAAGTAATCACTGAACTCATTAGAGAAATACTCTCCCCCTCCATCTGACCTTAGTCTCTTCAACTTTTGACCTGTAATTCTTTTTGCATACACATGATAATGTTTAAATGTATTAAATACCTCTGATTTATCTTTGATCACATAGATAGTGATCCACCTGGTAGCATCATCAACATAAATCACATAGTATCTTGAACCATTTATATTGAAATCTTTTGAAGATCCCCACACATCTGTATGTACCAATTCAAGCTTCTCTGAATACATAAATCCATGCTTATTATATGATTGCTTATGAGCCTTACCTAATTGATATGCCTCACATTTATATGTCGTATGTTGACCTGCAACATTAGGCAATCCAAGCAGTGAACCATTGTTAACCATATCTTTAATACCTCTTTCATTAAAATGTCCAAGCCTTTTGTGCCAAAGATCTAATTCAGAGATCTTATGTCCTCCATAAGTGAACAAGGCATGACCAACATTACCTTGAATCTTCAATGTGAAGAGTCTCCCTTCTTTCTTCCTTGAAACAATTTGTTTATACCCATTGTTAGGGTCTTCCACAAAAACTCCATCATTAGTGAACCTTACTTCATAACCTTTTTCAACAATTTGCCCTACACTAATTAGATTCTTTGGAATTGTAGGAACATACAAGACCTTACTCAGAAGAGTACTTCCATCCTTGGCCTTCACTGATCCAAGTGACTTCACATTGTGCTTTGTATTGTCACCTGTTTGAACTACATGATTAGTTATCTTACTCTCCAAATGAGTCATCAAGGCTATGTTGCCACTCAGGTGATTGCTACAACGTGAGTCAATGTAGAAGACTCTTTGGTCTTCACTTTGTCTTTCACAAGTTGCATTCATTATCAAGGTTGAATCTTCCTTCTGATCTGAAGCATAATTGTAGAAGGTATTGTTGTAAGATTGGCTTTGGAATCCTCTACCTGCATTTCTTCCAAAGTAACCTCTACTACCTCTACCTCTGAAATTACCTCTTTGATTTCTGCCACCTCTTTCTCTTGAATTAAAGTTCTGATTGTATCCACCATGATTCTGATTATTATGCCAACAATCATGAGCTAAGTGATTTGTCTTACCACAAATCCTGCAAGCTTTGTCTCCATCTTTATTGCTTCTACCTCTTCCTCTACCTTTGCCACCTCCTCTTCCTCTTAGGAAGTTAGCTTGGCTAATTGTACCTTCATCTTCATTTTCTTGTTGCTTCCCTTTGTTATTCTTCTTCTTATCCTTTGAATACATTGCTTAACCTGCACTTTTATCTCTTTCACCTTTGATATCCTGCTCAAAGGTTAGCATGTGTCCTAGCAACTGATTTAAATTAGGAGTGAAATGGTCTAGTGACAATTCAGTAGACAAAATGAATGGCTTCCATTTCTCATCACCTCTCGAACTTGTGAGGATTTGCCTTACCAATTTATCCTCCTCAATATATTCATCAACTGATCCTAATGCATCTGCAATATCCTTCGCCCTTGTCACATAATCAGAAATGGATTGAGAGGCCTTCTTGAATGTGGTAAACTCCACCCATGAAGATGCCTTCCTTGACTTTGTAGTGTTTTGGAAATGCTCCTCCAAAGCATTCCATATATCACTTGCACTTTCAATACCTCTAATGTGAGGTAGCAAGTAGTCATTGACTCCCATGTAGATAGTGCTCCTTGCTTGAGAATCCTTCTTCATCCAAGTTTTGAAATCTAATAACTCATCCCTAGTTGGAACACTAGGATCTCTGAATTGTGACTTTTCTTCTTCATCTGTAATGTAACCTATCAAATCTTGCTCATGAGATGAGCTTCCATCCTCATTGACCAAGTTGGATAGTTTTCTCTATCCAATTTCTCTATCTGAAGAGAATCTCCCATCCTTTCTTCACTTGTGTGTTAAATTCTTCAATCTTTATGAGGAATAAGGTTACCTTTACTTCGGATGAAGTTTCTTCTGATCTTCTTGATAAATTCTGGTCTCCTTCTCAAGCTTTCCCTTCAAGCTTTTACCTTTTGAACCTTCAAGTGTTGATTTCTTTATGACTGCAACAGTCAGGGTCCTCCTTTCTTCAATTTTGATAATTCCTGCTCTGATACAACTGATGGAGAGTGTTAATCTCCAAAAGAACAAGTTATCCTTGATGTTAGAGCACCTCTATATCAAGAACAACTCAAAATATTTACCAATTTGGAGGATCAATGCTCAATTACCAAAATCTTGAACAAACTGTTAAGTGAGTTGATACTCAGAAAGTCTGTTGCACATATTTTAGTCATTGACTGATCAAATGTGTAAAGTTTTTTATAAAACTTTGCACAAGGTGTCGCCTATAGATTGCGCACCTTCTCTAAGTTAAATCATTCCAAAAGATTAAGTATACCTTGAGAAATGAATCAAACAGTTTACCTATGTGTGAAACTGTTCTCCTGAATAGTTGATTCAGACACCTGCAACTTCTAACACATAGTTCTCCCAAACTAGAACTCGTTTAAGCAAATGCTTTTAGCCATAGATGGATTTAGATTTTGACTCATTATTTGTGCAAAACTTTACACTGTGCAATGAGAACTGATCACTTCTTTGACCATCGAGATTGCGCCTATTTCAGAAGACACTCAACAATTCTTCACATACAAATGTTCGTACTTAAGTTCTTCACATACAAATGTTCCTACTTACAATTCTCTCAGCCTGTTTACAATTACGCTCTCAAACTTTAACCATAGACTCATTAACTATGGAATTAGACATCTACAAAAGGATTCTTGAAATGATCAAGCATAGAAGGAGAATACTCAGAAATATAGGGCACAACGTTTGTTCATTTCTTGAAAGTTTTACATCTGAGTGATAAGAGAAATCTACAACACTTCTAAGTGTCTAATGACTTCTAATTCTTCTAATCTCTTGCTCTCTCATATTTGCCCCGACTTTTTACTTGTATATATAGGCATATATGTACAATCCCATAACTAAAACAAAAGTATAAGTGAGCTTACTACAAAGTAATGTACATATGTATACAAGTCTTCTTCTTCTGAACATGCACTATCTTCAAGCTTCATAAACCAATCTTTTCTTCATTCTTTGTCTTCAATTCTTTATCCAAAACATCAATTGGTGGTTGACTTGCACCAATATTTTTTGGCAACTTGGGTGGTGGTAAGGAAAATTGGGTGACCATTTTCGGGCAACTTGGGTGGTGGTAGAGGAAAATTGGGCGATTGTTTTTGGAAATTAAGGTGGTGGTATAGGAACATTAGGCAACTGTTTTTGGCCAACTCGGGTAATGGTAGAGGAAGATTGGGTGAATGTTTTTGGGTAACTTGGATGACGATAGAGGAAAATTGCCCGACTATTTTTGACCAACTTGGGCGGTGGTATAGGAAAATTGGGCGATTGTTTTGTGGGTCAGAGGGAGAGTGGTTGAGGTGGGGGCGGGGGGGGGGGGATAAAACATTGTGTTGGAAGGCATCAAAAGACGGCCACATGTCCCTGGCACATCCTCAGTGCTAAAATCGGCACATCAAGCCTTTGCACCATCCTAGTGTAAGCTTCCTTTATATTCGTTGCAAAGGAAGGATTCCTTATTTTTGATAGAGATGAACTAGAATACGAAAATGAACTGATGCTATATACATTGGAAGGATAATTCATATCACTGGCTTCAATTGAAATAGTTCTTCACCCTAGAAATTTCAACGAGAGGAAACTTTTCACCCTTGAAGTCTTCAAGTTGTATATCACCTTGAGGTGGTATCTTCATCACTCTGCAAGGTGCCCACTTGGGCACCAATTTAGTGGGTACGGGGGGGATTTGGTGTACCAAAAATAGAGATCCTTCCTTCATCTCATTTGTTCTCTGATGCTTTTCATGAACTCTTTTGTGCTCTTCTTGCTTAATCTGTAGCCTTCTCATTGATGCCTCCTTGTATTCTTCCATTTTGCTAGACTTCTTATGTGAAGGTCAATTCCAACATATCTTTCTTCCATTGCTTTTTTGATGAACTCAAAAGGAGCAAGTGCCTCCTTATCATATACCAATAAAAAGGGACTTTCACGAGTAGTACCTCTTCTTGCCATATGGAATGCCCAGATTTCTCCAATCAAAGCTCGTGTTCAAGATGTGTAGTGATCAAGAGAAATCTTTCATAGTAGCCTAATCAAGATTTTGTTGGAGGTCTTTGCATGTTCATTTGCTCTATGGTAGTAGGCATGTGAATTCTTGTGTTAGACTTTGTATTGGTAAAAAGTGTGCTGCAGCAATTGATTCACAAAAAGAGTGTCCCTATCACTAGTGACTTCAAGTGGCATCCAAACTGTGAACAAAATTGTTTATACATGAACTTAGCCACAATTGATTAGTGCAATTCGAAGTGGCTTTAGCCTCTACCCACTTTTTTTAATATCACGTGACCATCAAAATGTACCTCTTATTATGGGGTTGACCTGTTAGGCTAATGGGCCCAACGAAGTTGAGATCCCATCGCTCAAAAAGTTATCATCTGGTTGAGATCAGTAAGGGTGGAAAACTTAGCCTTGTTGGATGAGGAGCACACCTTTGACGAATCTCAGGTTTTTTTGGCATACTTGGAAGCATCCCTATAGAGGTGGGGCCACCACAAACCTTTATGAAGGATTTTGTGCTCCAAGCCGTCTCCCTTGAGATGTCCTTCATTGTGTGCAGCTTCAAGCAAGAGGCTTACTTCATAAATACATCTGCATGGAATACCATTTATATAACTTGTCTTTTATGAGAGAAAATGATTTAGCTTTAAGGAGTAACTTCCTTTTTTCCAATGGAGACATGCTTAGGAGGAAATTCTGCTAAAGTGAGGAATTGCTTTATTTTGTCATACCAATCAATTTGAGATGCCACAAGAAAAGGTTGCTATCTATAGGCTCATCATCAATACTTGTTGGCTTCTCACCCTTGGCCGTCCTTGACACCTTGTCTTCCATGTAATGTTACTTGCATGTGGTATCCTACATGGCTGAAAAAGCTTTGCACTTGTTTGGGAGTATGCAAAATGGGCATAGATAAGATGGCAACTACCTTGGCATGATGAACAGTTATTCCTTTTGGCTAAAAGTATGTGGCGAAGGAGAGTACCTCTGGTGACAAAAAGTTGACACTTGACAAGATTCAACTTCAAACCTATCTTGATGCATTGGTCAAATATTTGCTTCAAATTTTCAAAGTGTTGATGAAAATTGTACCTAAGAATATTGAAAAATCATCCATAAAAATGTGCATATTGTTGTCCATTTACCTAATATTAAATACATTGCTCGATTAAATGATGTAGGTGGATTAATTATGCCAAGTATTATGCAGGTATAAACATAGGTGCCCCATGAGGTGACAAATGCGGACTTGTCTCTATACTCAGGATGGATGAGAATCCGATTATAGTTGTTGCATCCATCTAGGAAATTGTACAAAGTATGTCCAACTACTCCTTCCGAAACTTGCTTACTAAAGGGTTGTTGGAAGCCTCTTGAATAATTACTTTACTCAGGGCATGAAAATCAACACATACCCTTATTTTTCCTTTATTCTACGTTAATTGCCTATGTACTTTGGATTGAGTTGGTATGGTCTGCTCCATATGAATGAAGCTCCCTCTATCAAGGGGATTCAATGTAGCCCATGCTCTTTTGGGATACCTATCAGATATTTGTAGGACCAAGCAAAGGCACTTTTATAGGTATAGAGGAGGGAAATTACCTTTTGTAGTAAAAATGGATAGTGCCACAACAATGTGGCTAGGTGGAATATTTATGGGTTTTCTTCATCTCCAAGGTTCACTTCTCATAGAGTATATATATGTGGTGGTCTCACCTGAGAAGTCATCAATACTATGTGTCGAGGTGGTATTTATCCTGTGCTCCACAATATGTTCCTTAGTCCATTTGCATGAAATATCTAGGAATCGAAGGTCATCTCTGGTACCAGAGTCGAAATTAGCCTCTAGAGATGCTTTCCTAAGTTTTGCATCTTTTGGTATTGCATCCATAAAACTGCCCAATTCGGCTTGATTACCTATTTTTTCTTGGCACGATAATGTAGTTGTGCCCTTTGGCAAAATTTGACCACTTTGATAAAGAGGTTCCCACCCCTTCGAGATGTCTCGAGAAAAGTTACTTGTCCTCCTTGCTTCAAAGGAGTCAACAGCACTCGAAAAATTTTCCCAACTTTGGCATTGTGGAGTGTTTGCACAAAAAGAGACGTCTAGCCTACTTTCCCAGCGTGTGGTGCTCCATCCAAAGGTAGGTGCCCAATTTGACCTGTTTGGCTACTAAGGAGCAGTCGACCAAGTAGGCCACCTAGAAGGAGCTGCCCAAACAGGGCCACGGGGTACACTCGCCTATGTTGACCCATTTGGTCATCTGTACTAATTTTTACATTAGGGGAGAAAATGAACCCTGGATGGGCCTTTTAGATTAAGAGATGATTAGTGATGGACCATTGAGAAGAGGGTGGTGGCCACAGTCTACTCCCTTAATCACCTAGACTAGGCATAGGCTTCCCTTGTTTATTTGTAGTCAAAGGTGGTATGAAGGACTAAAAACCACGAGTTGTTCTTTAAATGTGGTTTGATAGGCCTAGATTTTGAATCATAGCCATTGGATTAACTCAAGGATCTAATGACTAATGTTAAATGTCAGAAAAAGTCAGAATACAATATGGTCCCTTAGATGTGGCAAAGATCTAATGGTTTAGCTTGAAAATCTTGAAAAAATGCGCTTGTGTATCTCCATAGTCGGATTGACTTAAAAGGGAGTGGTCCGGATTCATTTGCCTTGAATTTTGGAATGCCTTGAGCTGCAGCCATTGGATCACTTCTAGATCCAATGGTTGTGAATCCTTATTCTTGAGAGGATCCTAAGATCAAGTCACAGCTGTCGGTTCTTCAGCCATCGGATGTAGGAGAATTCACCCTGCGATGGAACTGCGCCTCCTCTTTTGTCGTTTTTTGCTAGTTTACATGCTCTCTCTCTTCATTGAATGCTTCAAAAGAGTTCTTTTTGTGACAGACAAACTCCTTTTGATCCAAGCCATCCGTGAGCATTTCATCCAATGAATAAGAATGCCCACGACTGTTCATTACTTGGGATCATGTTTGTCTTCTTTTGATATGCAAACTGAAGAAGATCATAGTCGTTCGCGTGTGATTATCCAAGGGATACGATCTCCCATGACTGTATTCCACTGAAGCACATTCCTTAAAGGAAATATTTTATTGCAAAACCACTAGTGGTTTTTTTTTGTGGCCTTAATCCCTCTTTTGTTAATTTTAATCCCTAAAAATTAGGGATCCTTACAAGGCCCATGTAGGGTTCACTTTTTCCCCTAATGATGTAATCATCTAGTATGTCTTCTTCCCTATCGAATGTCTATACGTTACAAATTTTTTCCTCAGTCTCGCATCATAAGGCATCTTCTACTCAAAATTTTATCCTTTGTATAGAGGCTAGATAGGGTCCATCTTGGTCCATTTCTTCATTTATTTCACAAGTTTCCACAATGCAGCACTTTGAGTGGCCCATCATCCAACTGAATAGATTATCTTCTTCAATTGGAAAGGAGGGCATTACCTCAGTATCCATCGTATATCCAGTTGGTTTAGCATTGTTGCACCCTTCTTTTAAATGTAGTTGTAGCTATTCATTGGTCTTTGTGGAAATCCATTCCCCAAATCCTGTAGTGCCCTAGCTTGCCTCAGCCACGGTCTTCCCAAGAGCAAAGGAAAATAGTTTTCTTGGGGCAATGCAATGACAACAAAATCCAACATAAATTGGAAACCTCATAATAACATAAGTACCTTTTGAATGGTTCCCAAAGGTATTATCCGGTATTGTTATGCCAATGTCACAGTGAACGGTGTTGCTTTCATCAAGTCAAGGTTGAGCTTCTTCATGGTGAAGTCAGGTATCAAGTTGATACCACATCACCATCCTCTTGTCAAAATCTCATTCTTATTAAAAAATAATCAACCTTTGGATCAAAGGAAAAGTGCACCATGTACTCATCTACACAATGGCAGGATAAGGTAGGTAGAGCGAAGTAATTCACTTCTTGATTTGACGTAGGCCGACCTTATGATGAGTTTCCTTTAGAATTTCTTCAATATCTAAAGCATGTGCATGTGGGTGAGGGCGAGCCACTTGATCTCTTAATGAGCCTTTCACCTTCTTATGAGCTTGTTCAATGGACTCATTCTGGCTCAAATGGGCCTTCTTATAGTCTTCTTTATCTTTGGGTCCTTGTTGTTGTTCTAGTTGAGCTACTGCCACTTGCTTGGCTCCAATCATCATAGGTGCCACAGAGGATGAAATAGAAAAAGAATGTGGGGCCATACCTTCTTCTTGTGGAGAGACTGCAATCATGTGAATTGGAGTTGATGGTTGTTGGTGCACTCCATTGTATAATGGTCTTTGACATCGAGGCAATGTTGATAGGCAGGTGCATAATCAGGTAGAGAGCTCTTACTTTGAACATGCCCATACTCACCACATCGATAACACATGAGCTATGTGGTGTATTTCGATCGATTCGAGCAGTTCTGATCCATGCTGTGTGAATTTGATGTGCTAGCATAAACAATAACAATGTGTGAGGCTTGTAAATTACCTCTTTGTTGAGTGCCCTTGAAAAAGTAGCAATCACGAGTCTCATATACATTTTTTCCACAAAATTTTCAAGTCACTCTATTTGGCCAATCCAAGTTAGAATGACCATTGTTGTTGCATATCATACACTATACTTGCCTATGAATTTCCTGCACAATCCAACTCCACTTCCTATCAAAGTTGTGTGAATAGTTTGTCATTGTCTTGTGTGGGAGGTGAGGTAACCTTCTCTTCATGATGGCTCTACTGCACTTTTAGTGCTTCTAATTCCCTCCTAAGTTTTTCAATCAGGTCCAAGGAGGTGATCTAAGTAGGTTGACTACCTCCCTCAAAATGTAATCTTGACTCTTCTATGCATGAGGTAGATGCTCCTCCAACGTAGCATCCAACCTTAGAGATTCTCATAGTCTTTGTTGGGAAGGCCTTTGGGGGGGCCTGTAAGAAAATAACAGCATAGCGGAATAGACCTGTAGACAGAGTTGAGAGAAAAACGCAGACAAAGATAGATGCAGACTGAGAGGTAGAGAACTCAAATTCTCAGATTGCAAAGCATAATGCAGTTACAATGATGGTGCTGTCCACCCGTGCGCTCCCACTGTGGAGCTTAGATGGCGATCTAGACAGACTCTAGATGAAGGGCTTACTAGTGCGCAATGCTATATAAAGCTCAACCTGGGCTGTGCTTATATAACTTTTACAAGGCGGTTCGGTATAGATAAACGTAGTCGGGAGATACAAATTAGTCGGTAAAATATATGATCCGACAATATCTCCACGACCAGAAGTCCTACCGTCTCGGCCCTACGGGCCGGGGGGATAGGCCCCCTGGACCCCGCAGAAGGGGGCAAGCCCCCCTCTGCACTCCCCCCATTAAGGTTCTATGGGGAAACCGCGCGACGCCACAGGGCCTTTATTTTCACCTTAAATGATAACCCAATGGCCTGGAAGTTTATGCCCTACCTAACCTGACGGCTAGACTCACAAAGATCATCTATAACCATCAACGGTCACACATAGACCTCATCTAACTTGGAAGTTAGGGTTCCACAAATGTCCGGGCTCTCATAATGGCTTCTCCTCATAATGGGGGCCTTACAACTTAGAGCACCATGGATCATTTGTGGTCACATGAGGGTGGAGTATTGAGCATATCTAACAGGGCCTTCTCAATCCATTTCTTCACCAAGAAGTCACCTCGATCATGTGACAAGCGAGCAATAAGAGCTTTTTCATGCGTATAGATTTCATGAAATTATTCATGTAATTGAAGCCTTAAGTTTTTGAGTTTGTTCAAAGCTCATTCTCAGGAGTTGCTAGGACAAAATGTCTAGAAAAAAGTGGTCTTCAAAGCTTTAAAAGTGGAAAAATGTCCATTTACATTTTGACTATACCACTTCTCTACAAGCCCATAAAGAGTAGCGGGAAATAGGGCCAGCATGGTCTCCTCTCGATTTTGCAATCCTCTTCCTTGACATAAGGAGATAAATCTCCATATATGGTCGTCGACATCCTCTTGCACTAGACCCTTGAAAGTAGGAAATGTAATGTTTAACCTTGATAAAAAATTTGCAAGATCCTCCATTGGTAATTGGTTATCCTCAGAGGTGTCCAAGATGGAGTAAGATGCTTTCATAGTCTTCTCTTTAGAAGAAGGTATTTGAGCTAGATCTTAAGAAAAATCAATGGGAGGATTTAAGGGTATATGGGTGATTGGTCGTCCAAAAGGGTGATGAGATGGATTATTTGGATTGTAAGTCTTTATGGGACTCTTGAGGAGACAAAGAGACTCCCTAGCTACTCGACTATGGGTCATGTGCCCACTGGCCAAATTTTAGGTTGAAGCCTTGCAAGGCTCAAAACTGAAGAAAAGCAGAAAAGAAGATGAATTCTTACTTCCGACATGTGCCTTGCACAGAGAATGCAAAAGTCCCATCAGGCATGCCAAACTGTAGAAGAGAGACATGGGAGCTATTCATAGGAAGAGGAGTAGATACACCTCCCATGACACCTTCTACTCAAGGGGGGTTCCCCTTAGGGAAGTATACCCTGTAACATGCCTATGTAGAGAGACACTTTACAAATGCCCAACTCCTGAAGAGGGTATATGCAGAACAGAGAGCAGAAGAAGGGTTCACAAGAATAACACACCTTAAAATTGCATCAATTGTATGACACAAAAAGTAGAAAGTAGACTTTAGGAGGTGATAAGACATCTAACTAGAATAGCCATAACTAGTTCACCTACTGCCACTTGCCTTCCCTTGAGGTTAGTTGCTCACTCACTCTTAATTGTGGGGATCCCTTTTCATCAACAACACAAGTAGCTAGCAAGCAACCAGTGAGTTAGACTCCAAGGGATTCATTAGGGGAAAAAATGAACCCTGCATGGGCCTTGTAAGGATCCCTAATTTTTAGGGATTAAGATTAGCAAAAAGAGATTAAAGGCTAGAAAAAATACCACTAGTGGTTTTGAGAATAAAATACTTTTTATCAAGTTGGTGCTCAGTCTAAATGGGCTCGTGGGCATTTTCTGCCCTTGGATATGATCACATCGATGGCTAGAATTATCTTACGTTGCCTGTCACAAGAGGACAAAAAACTTTCTACAAAATGGCTAGTCGTATGCACTAATGTCCATTCGATGGGATGCTCACGGACGGCTACGATTGTGACTCAGCTTCTGTCAAAAGAAGACAAAATAGCAATCATTAAATGAGCTAAGGGAGGCTTTGGACTGGCAAAAGAAGACAAAAATTCCCACGCAGTTCCGTGGCGCGAT
>CM035439.1:15111390-15116390 GCA_020310875.1 Ceratopteris richardii
ATTCCACTTGCAAATGGTAGCTTATTAAGGTACTTTAATACTCCCAAAAGGAATTGTTTCAATTTCAAGTGTGCTGGTCACACTGAGCATAACACTGAGCAGGTATCATTACAGAAATAGCAAGTTTTTTGGATTTGTGAAGGAACCAAGTTATCTGTTTTGGTTTGATCATTTCACAAATCATTTGCAAAGAACATATATGGTTTCTTGGTATCATTTGAAAGCTCATGGTGTGTACTAAGCATTTCTGGAATCAAAGGAGGGCTGGTGTGAAGCAGGTATAGCAGCACCAACTCATTTCTTGAGTGCATCCAACCATCACTCCCAACACTGGTATCAGAGCAAAGAAGGTAAACATGGGTGATGGATTTCCTTCATTCATTGAAAAATTGGACAGGAACAACTACCAAGCTTGGTCATTGAGAATGAAGACCTATCTAGAAGGAAGGAGCTTGTTTGGATACATATCAGGAGATGAGGAATTGCCCTCATTCAAGACTAGAGGACTACCCACAAAGGATGAACATGAAAGACTCAACCAATGGTGTGCAAAGGATGCTTTGGCAAGGTCTTACCTTCTAAACTCTATATCTGACTTTCTTTTACCTCATGTAAGGAATTGTAAGACTTCCCAAGAGACTTGGGAAACCTTGTCAAACTATTTTTCTTCCAACACAAGGGCTAGGAAGAATCAATTGTGGATTGAATTCACAACCCTTAGGAAGCAGCCCAAGCAATTAGTTTCAGAGTATGTGACAAAGATTAAAGATGTGGCAGACCAATTAGCAAGCATTGGAGAGGAGATTGAAGAGGAGCAAATAGTCAGGCAAGTAACAAATGGACTCAAGGCAGATGATAAGTGGGAAAGTTTCACCACTACAATGGACCTCTATATGGACATGCATACCCCAGATCTCACAACACTCATGGGCCAACTATTTACACATGAAGCAAAGTTTACAAAGGAAGGAGATCAATCAAAAGGTAATAACCCCTCTGCTCTCTATACTGATAAGAAAGTTAAAGATAAAGGTAAAGGGAAGAAACAGGATGAAGAAAGCTCTACCTCCCAAGCTAATTATGCAGGGAGAGGTAGATCATCTAGAGGAAGAGGCAGAGGAGGTAAGTCAGGTAGGGGGAGACCCTACAACTCATCACCATGCAACATTTGTGGATTGTCCAATCATACCACAGATGAATGCTACAAGAACTACAAGAATCAGCTACTCAAGAGGTGGATACTCTCAAGGGAGAGGCAGATTCAATCAACATCAAGGCTACAATGGATACAACAATCAATACAACAACAATTACAACAACAACCACAATGGTAATTACCAAGGTGGATTCAGAAATAGAAGAGACTACAACAACTACACAGAGGAGCAAGATGACTCCCTATTGATCATGAATATGACCTCCAAGGCAGGTACAAATGATGATCATTTATTTTATATTGACTCAGGATGTTCTAACCATGTAGCTGGCAATGTGGCACTACTTTCTGATTTGGAAGAACCCAAAGGCAAACATCAGGTACAAACAGGTGATGACACTAAGCACTCTGTTGTTAAAATTGGAAATGTGAAGACATGTGATGGTAACCAAAACCTATTGAGCAGGATACTCTATGTACCAACCATCACCAAGAATCTAATGAGTGTTGGTCAGATTGTGGAGAAAGGTTTGCAGGTCAGATTCACACAACATGGAGCATATGTGGAGGACCCAAGACATGGATTCAGAAGGATAGCCAAAGGGGAGAAATCAGGTAGATTATTTACATTTGAGCTAGAAGATACCAAGGACATTGCTTTGTATAATTACAAGGACCAAACACTTTCAGAGTTAGAAATATGGCACAAGAGATTAGGGCACATAGGTGAAAGAACCCTAAAGAAAATGTGCAGGGATCAATGTTTGCTTGGGATACCTAATGTGTCCAAGCAACACATGATTTACAAGTGTGGATCATGTCAATTTGGTAAGTCTCACAGGTTACCCTATTCAAGGAAAGGTTTCATGCATGAAGACTACCTAGACTTGGTACACACAGATGTTTGGGGACCTAGCAAGGACCCTTCCATTTTTGGTTCAAGGTATTATGTGTCCTTCATTGATGACTATAGCAGATGGACCATTTTATACTTTATGAAGCATAAAGATGAAGTGTTTAATTGTTTCAAGAGGTATCTTGCACTTGTTGAAAACCAAACAGGAAGAAGCTTGAAGAGGCTAAGGTCAGATGGTGGAGGAGAATACTTGTCCAATGAGTTTGAAGATTTCTTGCAGGAAAGAGGCATCAAAAGGGAGATTACTACAAGGTACTCACCTGAACAAAATGGGGTAGCTGAAAGAAGGAATAGACTCATTGTAGAAACAACTAGGTCTATGCTTAATGAAAAGAAGTTGCCAAATTATCTTTGGGCAGAGAGTGTATCCACTGCCACCTATCTCATAAACAGGTTGCCATCCAAATCACTTGATGGCATGACACCATATGAAGCTTGGCATGGTAAGAGACCCTCTCTGGATCATTGCAAAATCTTTGGTTGTATAGCATATGTGCATATTCCCTCACAGGTAAGGGGAAAGCTAGACCCCAAGGCTGAAAAATGTATCTTCATTGGTTATGATTTGAACCAAAAGGGATACAGATTCTACAACCCAACAAACAAAGGTTTCAAGATAAGCAGAGATGTCATATTTGATGAGAATGACTCATGGTATGAGAATGAATGCAGGAAGATTAGTCTACCCTATGACATGGAAGAGGATTTCCCAAAGCTCACCAAGGAGGAATCAATTCAGAAAGAAGACTCAAACTCAGATGATGATGATACAATAAATCTTGAAGAGTTCAAGGCTTGGAAGTCCAAAGGGAAGATGAAGATGAAGCAACTAGAAGATAAACCAGAATCCTCAACTCAAGCAATGAGGAGATCTCAGAGAGAAAAGAAGAAGCCTATCAGATTTGGGTATGACACATCACTTGTAACTAAACATTCTGTATATCTTGCAAAGGACTTGTTGAATGAAGAACCAGGTACCTATGAAGAAGCAATTACCAAACCAGAGTGGAAAGAAGCCATGGATGAAGAGATGGAAGCTCTCAAGGAAAGTGATACTTGGGACTTGGTACCCAAGAAAGACTCTATGAAGGTAATAGGATCCAGATGGATCTACAAACTAAAGAAGAATTCAGATGGAACAATAAACAGGTACAAAGCTAGGTTGGTAGCCAAGGGTTTTGCACAAACCCAAGGCATTGATTATGAGGAGACATTTTCTCCTGTGGCCAAGATGCCAACTATCATAATATTGGTGAGTGTAGCTGCATCCAAGAATTGGAATATGTACCAATTAGATGTCAAGAATGCTTTCTTGAATGGATGGATATCTGAAGAAGTCTACATGTCACAACCACCTGGCTATGAAGATCCAAAAAAGGTACATTATGTTTGTAAATTGAAGAAGGCTCTGTATGGTTTAAAGCAGGCACCTAGAGCATGGAATTACAGGTTGACAACCTACCTCCAAGACCAAGGATTTGTGATGAGTAAAGCAGACACTTCTCTATTTATAAAGAGAAGTAATACAGAGGTAATATACTTGTGTGTTTATGTTGATGACATCATCATTACAGGCAATGATGTCAATGGGATTAGGCACATCAAAGGACAGATGATGAAAGAATTCAAGATTAGTGATCTTGGGTTATTGAAGTATTTCTTAGGTCTTGAGTTAGTCTACACCAACTCAGGTATATATATCACTCAAAAGAAGTATGTGCAGGATATGGTCAAGAAGTTTGGCTTGCAGGATGCTAAAGTATCTACTACTCCAATGGAGGTCAATCTAAAGCTAAGTGCTCATGAAGGAGAAGAAGTCCAAGACATCACAGGATACCAAAGTATGGTAGGAAGTTTGAACTATGCTACCTTGACAAGAATTGACATAGCATATGGAGTTAGTGTGCTTAGTCAATTCATGCACAAACCAAGGGTACCTCACCTAGAGGCAGCAAAGAAGATCTTGAAGTATATGAAGGGAACTCAAAGTCATGGTTTGTACTTTCCTTATACATCAGATATTGACATTAAAGTTTACTCAGATGCAGATTGGGCAGGATGCAAGGATGATAGGAGAAGCACCTCAGGATATATTTGTTTTGCAGGAGATAAGCCTATTTCTTGGTCAGCCAAGAAACAACCTACAGTGGCATTGTCATCCACTGAAGCAGAGTATAGAGGGCTTGCCAATGCCACTCAAGAAGCTATCTGGTTGAAACTCTTGTATACAGAGTTAGGTCTATACACTAGACCTCCAATCATATTTGGAGATAACACTAGCTCTCTTCACCTTGCAGCTAATCCAATTTATCATGCCAGAACCAAACACATAGAGGTTCATTACCACTATGTGAGGGAGAAGTTACTTAGCAAAGAGATTCAATTGACTTATGTGTCTACTAATATGCAATGTGCAGATTTGCTCACTAAAGCATTAGATGGAAACAAGCTATGCAGATTCAAATCTATGATTGGATTGCAGGAAGTAATTGAAAATTGAAGATGAAGACTTAAGCCAAAGTGTTTGGCTTGAGGGGGAGCTTTTGGTGCATATCAAGCCTTCACACATTGGCTTGAAATCATGGAAGACTAGCTTGGACAAAGCTTTATCAAGGCTTCACTTGAAGCAAGGTTCATATGAACATATGCTTAGATGTTCTTACCTCTTTACCCCTTTGTAAAAGTCTAGAATGACTTGGCATCTCATGTAATCATACCTACTTGATTTGACTCGTGAAAAAGTTGTTGAAAGGTTGAAGGAATATCTCAATCACTTTTTAGGTGAAAGATTCTAGGAGATAGATTTGAATTCAAATTCAAATCACCATCCAACTCCTATAAAAACTACATTGGAAAAGTCGCGGGTGTCCATCATCAATCCCGAGGTTATTCTGTACCATTCATTGAGTGTGTAAGGCTTACTCCATA
>CM035439.1:15136390-15146390 GCA_020310875.1 Ceratopteris richardii
TAGATTCGAATTTTAAATTCAAATGATGACTCAACTCATATAAAAATGGAGAGAAAAAACTCGCGGTTAGTCTGGTCACTTCAGCTCACTCCCCGAGCCATTTCATTATTGTAACTCATTGTGTGTTAGTGCTACTCCATAGCCTACACCACAATACCTCATTTAGCTATGCTTGTCATGCTAATGAGATTGTACAAACACATTAATCAATAGAGGTATACACATTCACTATCTCTGTTGTCTCTGAGTCATGTAATCCAAGTCTGTCAACTTCAACTGGTCATATCTCAGGATCTACTGAACCAAATCAAGTGATTCAAAGCACATTGGATTCAGCTCAAAGTCTACTATACACCTACAAAATTTCAAGGTCATTGGATGAGCCATTACAGAGAAATCTCAGTCGAGGTGCTCACTGGTCTGTGTCTGCAAAGCTCCTAAAATATCGGGGGTAAACTTTATTTTGCTAAAGTGATTTCTCAGTGAGTAGTTTATCATTTTCTCTCATTTCACTTGCAAATGGTAGCTTGTTAAGCTAATTTAATATTTCCAGAAGGAATTAGATCAATTGTTAGTGTGCTGGTCACACTGAGTGAAAGACTGAGCAGGTGTCACTACAGAAATAGAAAGTTTTTCTTGACTTTTGAAGTACCAAGTTATCTGTTTTGATTTGATCATTACACATATCATTTGCAAAGTACATATATGCTTCCTTGGTATCATTTGGAAGCTCAAGGTGTGTACTAAGCATTTCTGGAATCAAAGGAGGGCTGGTGTGAAGCAGGTATAGCAGCACCAACTCAATCTCTTGAGTGCATCCAACCATCACTCCCAACAGTGGTATCAGAGCAAATAAGGTAAACATGGGAGATGGATTTCCTTCATTCATTGACAAATTGGACAGGAACAACTACCAAGCTTGGTCTCTGAGGATGAAGATCTATCTACAAGGAAGGAGCTTATTTGGATACATATCAGGAGATGAGGAATTGCTCTCATTCAAAACTAGAGGACTACCCACAAAGGATGAACATGAGAGGCTCAACCAATGGTGTGCAAAAGACGCTTTGGTAAGGTCTTACCTTCTTAACTCTATATCTGACTTTCTTTTACCTCATGTAAGGAATTGTAAGACTTCCCAAGAGACTTGGGAAACCTTGTCAACATACTTTTCTTCCAACACAAGGGCTAGGAAGAATCAACTGTGGATTGAATTCACAACCCTTAGGAAGCAGCCCAAGCAATCAGTCTCAGAATATGTGACCAAGATTAAAGATGTGGCAGACCAATTAGCAAGCATTGGAGAGGAGATTGAAGAGGAGCAAATAGTCAGGCAAGTAACAAATGGACTCAAGGCAGATGATAAGTGGGAAAGTTTCACCACTGCAATGGACCTCTATATGGACATGCATACCCCAGATCTCACAACACTCATGGGCCAATTATTCACACATGAAGCAAAGTTTACAAAGGCAGGAGATCAATCAAAAGGTAACAACCCCTCTGCTCTCTATACTGATAAGAAAGTTAAGGATAAAGGTAAAGGGAAGAAACAGGATGAAGAAGGCTCTACCTCCCAAGCTAATTATGCAGGGAGAGGTAGATCATCTAGAGGCAGGGGCAGAGGAGGTAAGTCGGGTAGGGGGAGACCCTACAACTCATCACCATGCAACATTTGTGGATTGTCCAATCATACCACAGATGAATGCTACAAGAACTACAAGAATCAGAGAGGAAGAGGCTACTCAAGAGGTGGATACTCTCAAGGTAGAGGCAGATTCAACCAACATCAAAGCTACAATGGATACAACAATCAATACAACAACAATTACAACCAAAACCACAATGGTAACTACCAAGGTGGATTCAGAAATAGAAGGGATTACAACAATTACACAGAGGAGCAAGATGACTCCCTATTGATCATGAATATGACCTCCAAGGCAGGTACAAATGATGATCATTTATTTTATATTGACTCAGGATGTTCTAACCATGTAGCTGGCAATGTGGCACTACTTTCTGATTTGGAAGAACCCAACGGCAAACATCAGGTACAAACAGGTGATGATACTAAACACTCTGTAGTAAAGATTGGAAATGTGAAGACATGTGATGGTAACCAGAACCTATTGAGCAGGGTACTCTATGTACCAACTATCACCAAGAATCTAATGAGTGTTGGTCAGATTGTGGAGAAAGGTTTGCAGGTCAGGTTCACTCAACATGGAGCATATGTGGAGGACCCAAGACATGGATTCAGAAGGATAGCCAAAGGGGAGAAATCAGGTAGATTGTTTACTTTTGAGCTAGAAGACACCAAGAACATTGCTTTGTATAATTACAAGGATCAAACACTTTCAGAGTTAGAAATATGGCACAAGAGGTTAGGTCACATAGGTGAAAGAACCTTAAAGCAAATGTGCAGGGATCAATGTGTGCTTGGGATACCTAATGTATCCAAGCAACACATGATTTATAAGTGTGGAGCATGTCACTTTGGTAAGTCTCACAGGTTGCCCTATTCAAGGAAAGGTTTCATGCATGAAGACTACCTAGACTTGGTACACACAGATGTTTGGGGACCTAGCAAGGACCCTTCCATTTCAAGTTCAAGGTATTATGTGTCCTTCATTGATGATTATAGGAGATGGACCATCTTATACTTTATGAAGCATAAAGATGAAGTGTTTAATTGTTTCAAGAGGTATCTTGCACTTGTTGAAAACCAAACAGGAAGAAGCTTGAAGAGGCTAAGGTCAGATGGTGGAGGAGAATACTTCTCAAATGAATTTGAAGATTTCTTGCAGGAAAGAGGCATCAAAAGTGTTGGTGCAAACAAGCCTTAACACTTGGCTTTGATTTGTACCTTGAAGACCTAACATAAAGCTTGGACTATTGTACCCTTGAAAAGATAAAGTTTGAATCCATGAGGGATACATTTGAACCTTAGAAATAGATGCTTAATTGATTGTTACTGTTTACCCAATGTAAAAGTTAAAATGACTTAATCACTTATGTAATCACACCTACTAGACTAGAGTCGTGGAAAAGTTAGATGATTTTAGTTGAGGGAATATCTCCCTAAGTCTAGTGGAGAGAATCAAGGGAGCTTTAATTTGAATTCAAATTCAAATTCATTCAAAAACTCCTATAAAAGACAATGTAAAAGTCGCGGGTCTAGTTACACTCTTCCCGAGGCTAATCCAAGCAATTCAGTGAGTGTGTGAGAGCTACTCATTAGCCTACACCTCAGAGTACCATTGTGCATTACATCTCTTGCCAATGGGAATGTACATTTGATAGATTCAATACATATACTCATAGTCATTATCTCTGTGTTTTCTCTAAGTGACTACCTCAAAGTCTGTCAACTTCAACAGGGCATATCTCAAGATATACTGAACCAAATTGGATGATCCAGGGCTCATTGGAACCAGCTCAAAGCATTCTACAACACTACAAAATTTCAAGTCATTCTATTCAGCCAATTGGGAGAAATCGCTGTCGAAGTGATCACTGGTATAGTTCTGTGTGATTCCTAAAAAGTCGGGGGTGTCCCTGATTTTGCTAAAGATCATGCTCAGTGTATAGTTTGTCATTTGGAGTGATTTAACTTGCTAATGGTAGCTTGTTAAGTTAATTTAATACTCCCAGAAGGAATTAAACCAATTGCAAGTGTGCTGGTCACACTGAGCTTAGAACTGAGCAGGTGTCATTACAGGAATAGTAAGTTTTTGGACTAGTGAAGGTTCAAACTTATCTGTTTTGATTTGATCACTACACAATTGATTTGTAAAGTACATATATAGTTTCTTGGTGTCATTTGGAAGCTTGAGAAGTCTCCTAAGTATATCTGAAAAGAAAGGAGGGCAGGTGTGAAGCAGGATTTGCAGCACCAACTTGATCTTCTAACTGTATCTAGCCATCACATCCAACAGTGGTATCAGAGCAAACAAGGTAATCATGGGTGATGGTTTTCCTTCCTTCATTGACAAATTGGATAGGAATAACTACCAGGCATGGTCATTAAGAATGAAGACTTATCTACAAGGTAGAAGCTTGTATGGATACATATCAGGAGATGAGGAGTTGCCCTCATTCAAAACCAGAGGCCTACCTACAAAGGATGAGCATGAGAGACTTAATCAATGGTGTGCTAAAGATGCTTTGGCAAGGTCATATCTTCTAAACTCTATCTCTGATTTTCTTCTACCTCATGTTAGGAACTGTAAGACTTCCCAAGAGACTTGGGAAACCTTGTCAACATACTTCTCATCAAGCACAAGGGCCAGAAAGAATCAGCTATGGATTGCGTTTACAACTCTTAGGAAGCAATCAAAACAATGTGTTTCAGATTTTGTCACCAAAGTCAAAGATATAGCAGATCAACTTGCAAGTGTTGGAGAAGAGATTGAAGAAGAGCAAATTGTTAGACAAGTGATCAATGGACTCAAAGCAGATGACAAGTGGGAGAGCTTTACCACTGCAATGGACTTGTACATGGACATTCAAGCACCTGATCTAACCACTCTGATTGGACAACTCTTTACACATGAAGCAAAGATTACAAAGAATGGAGAGCAATCAAAAGGTAACAATCCCTCTGCCCTATATACAGATAAGAAGTCTAAAGACAAGAGTAAAAGTAAGAAGGTTGATGAAGAAGGCTCTACCTCCCAAGCAAACTATGCAGGGAGAGGTAGATCATCTAGAGGTAGGGGCAGAGGAGGTAAGTCAGGTAGGGGGAGACCCTATAATCAATCTCCATGCAATATTTGTGGCTTGACTAATCATACTACAGATGAATGCTACAAAAACTACAAGAACCAAAGAGGAAGAGGTCACCAAAGAGGAGGATACTCCCAAGGCAGAGGCAGATTCAATCAATCTCAAGGCTACCATGGCTACAACAATAATTACAACAATAACTACAACAATAGCTACAATCACAATGGCAATTATCAAGGAGGATACAGGAACAGAAAGGATTACAACAATTATGCAGAGGATCAAGATGATTCCTTGTTGATTATGAACATGACATCTAAATCAGGTATCAATGATGATCATTTGTTCTATATTGACTCAGGTTGCTCTAACCATGTAGCTGGGAATGTTGCCTTACTCTCTGATTTGGAAGAACCTAAAGGCAAGCACCAAGTACAGACAGGTGATGACACTAAACATTCAGTGGTTAAAGTAGGTAATGTCAAAACAAGTGATGGTAATCAGAATTTGCTAAGCAGAGTATTGTATGTTCCAACAATCACCAAGAATCTGATGAGTGTAGGTCAGATTGTTGAAAAAGGTCTACAGGTCAGGTTCACTCAACATGGTGCATATGTGGAGGATCCAAGACATGGATTCAGAAGGATAGCCAAGGGAGAGAAGTCAGGTAGATTGTTTACCTTTGAACTTGAGGATACTAAAAATATTGCCTTGTACAACTATAGGGATCAAACCCTATCAGAATTGGAGATGTGGCACAAGAGATTGGGTCACATTGGAGAGAGAACCATAAAGCAAATGAGTAGAGATCAATGTGTGCTTGGGATACCTAATGTATCCAAGCAACACATGATATACAAGTGTGGGGCTTGTCAGCTTGGTAAGTCACACAGGTTGCCATATACCAAGAAAGGATTTATGCATGAAGATTACTTGGAATTGGTGCATACATATGTTTGGGGACCAAGCAAGGAGCCATCCATATCTGGATCAAGGTACTATGTATCTTTTATAGATGACTATAGCAGATGGACTGTCTTGTACTTCATGAAACACAAAGATGAAGTATTTAATTGTTTCAAAAGGTATCTTGCTTTAGTTGAGAATCAAACAGGTAGACATTTGAAGAGGTTAAGGTCTAATGGTGGTGGAGAATACTTCTCAAATGACTTTGAAGACTTCTTGCAGGAAAGAGGCATCAAGAGGGAGATTACCACAAGGTACTCACCTGAACAAAATGGGGTAGCTGAAAGAAGGAATAGACTCATTGTGGAGACAGCTAGGTCTATGCTTAATGAGAAGAAACTACCAAATTATCTTTGGGCAGAGAGTGTATCTACTGCCACATACTTAATTAACAGATTGCCATCAAAGACTCTTGATGGAATGACACCCTATGAGGCTTGGCATGGTAAGAGACCATCTCTGGATCATTGCAAGATCTTTGGGTGTGTTACATATGTGCATATTCCCTCACAGGTAAGGGGAAAGCTAGACCCTAAGGCTGAAAAGTGTATTTTCATTGGTTATGATTTGAATCAGAAAGGATACAGGTTCTATAACCCCTCAAACAAAGGCTTCAAGGTAAGCAGAGATGTCATCTTTGATGAAAATGATTCATGGTATGATAATGAGTGCAGGAAAGTTAGCCTACCTTATGATATGGAAGAAGACTTTCCAAAGCTTGTCAGGCAAGAACCAACTCAGAAGGAGGACACAAGCTCAGATGATGAAGACACCATCAACATTGAAGAATTCAAAGCTTGGAAATCAAAAGGGAAGATGAAGATGAAGCAACTTGAAGACAATCCAGAATCCTCAACTCAAGCTATGAGGAGATCTTCAAGGGAAAAGAAGAAACCTATTAGATATGGATATGATACTTCACTTGTAACCAAGCACTCTGTATATCTTGCAAAGGATATCTTAAGTGAAGAACCAGGTACATTTGAGGAAGCCATTACTAAACCAGAATGGAAGGAAGCAATGGATGAAGAAATGGAGGCTCTCAAGGAGAGTGATACTTGGGACTTGGTACCCAAGAAGGACTCCATGAAGGTGATAGGATCTAGATGGATCTACAAACTCAAAAGGAACTCAGATGGCACAATAAGCAGGTACAAAGCTAGGTTGGTAGCCAAGGGTTTTGCTCAAACCCAAGGCATTGATTATGAGGAGACTTTTTCTCCTGTGGCCAAGATGCCAACTATCAGAATTATGGTGAGTGTAGCTGCATCTAAGAATTGGAACATGTACCAATTGGATGTGAAGAATGCATTCTTGAATGGATGGATATCTGAAGAGGTCTACATGTCACAACCACCTGGCTATGAAGATCCTAATAAGGTAAATCATGTTTGCAAATTGAAGAAAGCTCTGTATGGATTGAAGCAGGCACCTAGAGCATGGAACTATAGATTGACAACCTATCTCTTGGATCAAGGATTTGTGATGAGTAAAGCAGATACTTCATTGTTTATAAAGAAGAACAATTCAGAAGTAAGATACTTGTGTGTCTATGTTGATGACATCATTATTACAGGAAATGATGTTCAAGGAATTAGACACATCAAAGGTCAAATGATGAAGGAATTCAAGATCAATGATCTTGGATTATTGAAGTACTTCCTAGGGCTTGAATTGGTCTACACAAATTCAGGTATATTCATTACTCAGAAGAAGTACATTCAGGACATGGTCAAGAAGTTTAATTTGCAGGAAGCTAAAGTCTCAAACATTCCTATGGAAGTCAACCACAAACTCAGTGCACATGAAGGAGAAGAACTCAAGGATATTACAGGTTACCAAAGTTTGGTAGGTAGTCTCAATTATGCTACCTTAACTAGAATTGATATCTCCTATGGTGTTAGTGTACTTAGCCAATTTATGCATAAGCCAAGAGTACCACATTTGGAGGCAGCCAAGAAAATAGTAAAGTACCTAAAGGGAACACAAAATCATGGTTTGTATTATCCATATTCATCAGACATTGATATCAAGGTATACTCAGATGCAGATTGGGCAGGTTGCAAGGATGACAGGAGGAGTACATCTGGTTACATATGCTTTGCAGGTGATAAACCAATTTCTTGGTCATCCAAGAAACAACCCACAGTAGCCCTATCATCTACTGAGGCAGAGTACAGAGGGCTAGCCAATGCTACTCAAGAAGCAATATGGTTGAAGTTACTCTATTCAGAATTGGGCCTATACACAAGGCCACCTATCATATTTGGTGATAACACAAGTTCACTTCACCTAGCTGCTAACCCTGTTTATCATGCTAGGACAAAACACATAGAGGTTCATTACCACTATGTGAGGGAGAAATTACTTAGCAAGGAAATCCAATTATCATATGTGTCCACTAATATTCAATGTGCAGATTTGCTTACAAAAGCTTTGGATGGGAGCAAGCTATGCAGGTTTAAATCCATGATAGGATTGCAGGATATCATTGAAGACTAAAGATGAAGACTCAAGCAAGTGTTTGGCTTGAGGGGGAGCTGTTGGTGCAAACAAGCCTTAACACTTGGCTTTGATTTGTACCTTGAAGACCTAACATAAAGCTTGGACTATTGTACCCTTGAAAAGATAAAGTTTGAATCCATGAGGGATACATTTGAACCTTAGAAACAGATGCTTAATTGATTGTTACTGTTTACCCAATGTAAAAGTTAAAATGACTTAATCACTTATGTAATCACACCTACTAGACTAGAGTCGTGGAAAAGTTAGATGATTTTAGTTGAGGGAATATCTCCCTAAGTCTAGTGGAGAGAATCAAGGGAGCTTTAATTTGAATTCAAATTCAAATTCATTCAAAAACTCCTATAAAAGACAATGTAAAAGTCGCGGGTCTAGTTACACTCTTCCCGAGGCTAATCCAAGCAATTCAGTGAGTGTGTGAGAGCTACTCATTAGCCTACACCTCAGAGTACCATTGTGCATTACATCTCTTGCCAATGGGAATGTACATTTGATAGATTCAATACATATACTCATAGTCATTATCTCTGTGTTTTCTCTAAGTGACTACCTCAAAGTCTGTCAACTTCAACAGGGCATATCTCAAGATCTACTGAACCAAATTGGATGATCCAGGGCTCATTGGAACCAGCTCAAAGCATTCTACAACACTACAAAATTTCAAGTCATTCTATTCAGCCAATTGGGAGAAATCGCTGTCGAAGTGATCACTGGTATAGTTCTGTGTGATTCCTAAAAAGTCGGGGGTGTCCCTGATTTTGCTAAAGATCATGCTCAGTGTATAGTTTGTCATTTGGAGTGATTTAACTTGCTAATGGTAGCTTGTTAAGTTAATTTAATACTCCCAGAAGGAATTAAACCAATTGCAAGTGTGCTGGTCACACTGAGCTTAGAACTGAGCAGGTGTCATTACAGGAATAGTAAGTTTTTGGACTAGTGAAGGTTCAAACTTATCTGTTTTGATTTGATCACTACACAATTGATTTGTAAAGTACATATATAGTTTCTTGGTGTCATTTGGAAGCTTGAGAAGTCTCCTAAGTATATCTGAAAAGAAAGGAGGGCAGGTGTGAAGCAGGATTTGCAGCACCAACTTGATCTTCTAACTGTATCCAGCCATCACATCCAACAAAAAGGGAGATTACTACAAGGTACTCACCTGAACAAAATGGGGTAGCTGAAAGAAGGAATAGACTCATAGTAGAAACAGCTAGGTCTATGCTTAATGAAAAGAAATTGCCAAATTATCTTTGGGCAGAGAGTGTATCCACAGCCACCTATCTCATAAACAGGTTGCCATCCAAATCACTTGATGGCATGACACCATATGAAGCTTGGCATGGTAAGAGACCTTCTCTGGATCATTGCAAAATTTTTGGTTGTGTAGCATATGTGCATATTCCCTCACAGGTAAGGGGAAAGTTAGACCCTAAAGCTGAAAAGTGTATCTTCATTGGTTATGATTTGAACCAAAAGGGATACAGATTCTACAACCCAACAAACAAAGGCTTCAAGGTAAGCAGAGATGTCATCTTTGATGAGAATGACTCATGGTATGAGAATGAATGCAGGAAGGTTAGTCTACCCTATGATATGGAAGAAGATTTCCCAAAGCTCACCAAGGAGGAACCAATCTAGAAAGATGAATCAAGCTCAGATGATGATGATACAATTAACATTGAGGAATTCAAGTCATGGAAGTCCAAAGGAAACATGAAGATGAAGAAGCTAGAGGATACACCAGAATCCTCAACTCAAGCAATGAGGAGATCTCAGAGAG
>CM035439.1:15163890-15193890 GCA_020310875.1 Ceratopteris richardii
AGATAGATAGATAGATAGATAGATAGATAGATAGATAGATAGATAGATAGATAGATAGATAGATAGATAGATAGATAGATAGATAGATAGATAGATAGATAGATAGATAGATAGATAGATAGATAGATAGATAGATAGATAGAATAAAGAATGCATTCTTGATTGGATATATATCAGATGAGGTATACATGGAACAACATCAAGGGTTTATAGATTGCAAGTATCCAAATTTTGTTTGTAGGTTGAGAAGAGTGCTCTATGGATTGAAGCAAGCTCCAAGAGTATGGAACTATAGACTGGTGAAGTATCTCAATGATCTTGGATATCAAAGTTCAAAAGCAGATCGATGTCTACTCATCAAAGGAACAGATGAAGGTACAATCTACATTTGTATTTATGTAGATGACATTATAATCACAGGTACTTCAAATGAAGGAATCAAGGAGGTAAAGAGATTACTTGAGAAAGAATTCAAGATCAGTCACCTAGGAAAGTTATCATACTTTCTTGGTATGGAAGTCACTTATGCAGATCATGGCATATATGTATCACAAGAAAGGTATCTTCTGAACCTATTGAAGAAGTTTGGTATGGAAAATTGCAGAGAAGCTTCAGCTCCACTTGAAGTTAATCACAAGCTCAGTAAATAAGATGGTGCAGAATACAAAGATATGAGGAAGTATCAATCTCTTGTGGGTAGTTTGATTTATGCTACACTAACAAGACCGGATCTTAGTTATGCTGTGGGAGTTTTGTCACAATTCATGCATTGTCCAAAGGATCCACATTTGATTGTAGGTCAAAGAGTTCTCAGATATATCAAAGGAACCATAAAGAAAGGAGTATATTATCGTTTTACTTTAGATTTGAAGTTGAGAGCCTATAGTGACTCAGACTGGGCAGGTAATCAAGATGACAGAAGATCAACTCATGGTTACATGATATATATTGATGATAAGCTTGTAAGTTGGTGTTCAAAGAAACAACATGCAGTAGCATTATCATCAACTGAAGTTGAGTACAATGGACTTGTAGAAGCAGCTAAGGAGGTCATATGGATGTAGACATTGTTCAAAATCTTGGGCAATGATCAAGGTATACCTACAATACATGGAGATAACATGAGTTCATTTTATATTGCAACAAATCTAGTATTTCATGCAAGAACCAAACATATAGAGATACAATATCATTTCTTGAGAGAAAAGGTAATGGAGAAAGAAATTGAAGTGGAGTACATTTATACAAAGGATGAGATAGCAGACATAATGACAAAGAGCTTGGATGGTGTGAAGACTAGCAGTTTCAAAAGTATGGCAGGACTAAAAAAAAAGAAGAAGATATGAAGAAATAGAGAATGTCAATTAGTGTTTACGGGGGAGCTCTTGGCGAACCAATCACAAATTGGACATATAGTTGAAGGTCAAAGTCTAGAAGAAAAGCACATGCCTATGTGAAGGAACAATTTCACACATGTATTATAATTGCAAAGTTAGTTTTAACTTTAGTTCTAGAGTTTTCAAAAATCACGAGATTGAGAAAATCTATATAAGTTAGTTTGTATCAACTGAAGCGGTGAGGTAGAGAGAAAATGTGAGAATGAGTTCATTTTCTATGACTAAGTATAGTCGAGCTTCTCTGAGTGAGAAAGCAGCTGTAAACTTCTGAGTTTTTCACAGTTATGAGAAGAACTAAGTAAAGTGTTGTGTATGAGATTCTCTCCTCCATCTTCATACTTTGTCTACTCCAAGAGAATCGCCATCAGAGTGATGGTTTGTGAGCTAAAATTTCAGCATTCATTTCAACTTTCGTCGAAGTGAAGATTTTGTCACATTCTTGTTCCTTAGTGAATGGCAGGCAACAATGACTTGTTTGGCATGCTTCAATCTGAAGATAAGCTTGATGGGATCAACTATCCGATGTTGTCTTACATGATGAAGCATGTTCTTATTGCAAAACAACTTTGGAACATAGTGGTTGATGTAGATCGAAGACCAACAGGTGCTTCTACTTCACAGTGTACTGTCACAGATGGAGCTTCTTCTTCGAGTACAGTGGTTTCTCCTTCTCCACCTACACAAGAGTAGCTTAGATGGGATGGAAAAGATGCTCAAGCTCATGCTTTGATTGCGCTTTTTGTGAAGCGTCATATAGTTCCAAACATTCGGTCATGTTCTACATCACGATAGGCATGGGATACTCTTGCTTCTTTGTATGCCGTGCATAATGAAGCACGTGTTGCATACGTGAGGAAGCAACTTGAGGATGTATGTATGGCTGAAAATGAGTCAGTGGATGTGTATGTGACACGCATCAAGGACTTGAAAGAGCAATTGGCAAACATAGATGAGATCATTCCGGATGCATCATTCATTTCTACATTGTTGAAAGGATTATTGGAATCTTTTCAAAGCTTTGCCACTACACTCCGTTTGGTTGCAAAAGGAAATCCTAATATGTATGTATTCGATGAGGTTGTGTCTCTTCTTTTGCAAAAGAGCAATCTAGAGTGAATAGGAGTGGTTTGATTGAGGGAACGCAAGCACTTGCTATCTCACAAAAGGGGAAAAGCAAGCATGGTTCAGCTTTGGGTTCATCAAAACCAAAGCCTCAAGCTTCTTCTTCCACTCATTCCTCTAATGATGGTGATTTGCAAAAGAAGAAGAGATGCAAATATTGTTGAAAGGCTGGTCATACTATTGATGAGTGTAGAAAGCCTGCTAAACACAATGAAAAGAAGAGGGAATCCGGCATGTCTATTGCTGAAAATTCAGCAAATGCAAATAATGATGAAGCTAACATGGCTCAAAATTTTTGGGCATGTGTTGTTACATGTCATTATGATGCTTCTTTGCATTCTAAATGTATGGTTGTGAATGAGGCTGATCCAGATTGGTTCTTTGATAGTGGTGCTTCAAAGCACATAACATCATGCAAAAGATTTTTTGCCTCTTTGAAAGATGCACCTAAAGGAGAACATGTGGTGTGTGCAAACAATGCCTCTTATCCTATCATTGAAGTAGGAGAAATTGAGCTTACGGTTGCAAATGGACGTGTGATTCTCTTGAAAAATGCATTGTATGTGCTCGATATCAAAAATAACTTAATTTTAGTTCCATTGATTGCCAAAGCTGGATTTCATGTACACCTTGTTGATGATAAGTGTATGGTTCATGATTTCAGCAATGGCGATGTTATCGTGATGTCCGGTACATTATGTAATGGTTTCTATCGCATGGATACATACAAGAGGGCTGCCTCGAATGCCTTGGTTGCTCATACTTCTTCCATGGCTGAAATGGAGCTTGGCATGCTCATTTTGGTCACTTGAACTTCAATAGTTTGCTTTACTTGCAAAAGAAGGACATGGTTATTGGTTTGCCTACACTTGAGTCCATTGAAAAGCATGCATGTGAATGTTGCATTCTTGGAAAAATGCATCGTGCTTCTTTTCCAAAAGATAGTCATACACACACTACAAGAAAATTACAGCTTGTTCATAGTGATGTATGTGGTCCTGTCAAGACTCAATCTTTTGGGAAGCATGTATATTTTGTTACCTTCATTGATGATGCTACTCGCCATACATGGGTGTATCCTATGAAAGCAAAGAATGAGGTATTTTCTTGCTTCAAAGCATTTTTAGCTATGGCTGAAAATTTTTCTTCACAAAAGCTTTTGACTCTACGCACAGATCATGGTGGTGAATACATGTCACATGAGTTTAATGCTTTTCTTCGTGAAAGAGGTATTTCACACCAATGTACAGTGCCATACACACCTCAACAAAATGGTGTTGCTGACCGTAAAAATAGAACTCTACTTGAAATGGCACGATGTATGGTTAAAGGAAAGCATCTTCCTGATAAGTTTTGGATGGAAGCGTTCATGTGTGCAAATTATGTGTTGAATCGCTTCCCTACAAAAGCATTGAGAATCATCACTCCTTATGAGGCTTGGAATGGTCATAAGCCTATGGTTAGTCATATGCGTGTGTTTGGTTGTTTTGCATATGCTCTTGTGCCATCACAACAACGTCACAAACTTGATGACAAGGCAAAGAAATGTATATTTGTTGGTTATAGTGCTGAAAGTAAGGGATATCGTTTATACCATCTATTGACGAACACAATTATTGTGAGTCGAGATGTGGTATTTGCTGAAAATTGAGTTTTCCCTAAAACAGCCAACAGTGAGCTCACAAGATGTGTTCGATACACTCATGCCTTTGTTCCAAAATGGTGCGCTTGACTACGGCCATGTAGACCACCCAACTGAGGCTCAAAGGGCTGAAAAATTCTAGCCAAATAGGGCTGAAAATGTAGAGAATTTTAGCCAAACATGGCTGAAAATTTTCAGCAAAAAATTATCAAAACTGCTCGAAATTTCCAGCCACATATGGCTGAACATTTGCATCAAAATATGGCTGAAAATGAGCATGAAATTCAGTCCACGCATGATGTACATGTTGAAGATGTAATGAACTCATGTCTATCAAGAGTGCACAAACTATGCCAAAGTGGCTGAAACAAACTTTGCAGGACAGCAAATTGAGTGCACCTTTACTTGGTAGAACAAGATCAAGCTCTCACCATGCATCAACTAATTTTGTGGATTATTCTCTTATTGCTATAGCATGTAATGAAGAGCCACTTTCTTTTGAAGATGCATGTGATGATCCACAATGGATGAGTGTTATGCAAACAGAAATGGATTCCATACATAGGAATGGTACTTGGGAGTTGTGTGAATTGCCAAAAGGAAAGAATGCCATTGGTACAAAGTGGGTTTATACGATTAAGAGAAAATGTGATGGTAACATTGATCACTACAAAGCTAGATTGGTTGCTAAAGGATATGCACAACAATATGGCATTGACTATGAGGAAACTTTTGCACCTACTTCACGCATGACTACCATTCATACTGTGGTTGCATTGGCTGCCCATCGAGGTTGGAAAGTGCATCAATTGGACATAAAAACAACCTTCTTGAGTGGTGATTTACAAGAAGAGGTTTATGTGAAGCAACCTCCTGGATTTGCTATGAAAGGGAAAGAGCATATGGTTTGTCGCTTGCACAAAGCCTTGTATGGTCTCAAGCAAGCTCCACGTGCATGGTATGACAAAATCCATAAGCACTTGATTGCTCTTGGCTTCACATGTAGTCCGATTGAAAGCACACTCTATGTATGCAAAAATGGGGCTGATCTTATAGTGCTTGTTCTTTATGTCCATGACATACTCTTGACTAGGTCATGTGATGCAAAACTTGACATTCTTATGGCTGATTTGCAGCATACTTTTGATGTCACTTATCTTGGTCTTTTGAGCTATTATCTTGGCATCCAGTTTGTATCCGTTGAGGGGGGAATTGTTATGCATCAAGCAAAGTATGTTGAAAAATTACTTCCGCGTTTTCACTTTGAGGATTGCAAGCCAGTTTCCACACCAGTTCAGACAAGGTTCAGGTTCTCAGTTGAGCTTTCTAGTGATGCATTGGACACTTCTCTTTATCAGCAAGCTGTGGGATGTCTTATATATGCATGCAACACAAGGCTAGATATACAGTATGCAGTTTCCCAGTTGAGTCAATTCATGCATAGCCCTGGCACTAAGCATTGGCAAGCGGTGAAACGTGTGTTTAGATATCTTCCAGGCACTTTGAGCTTAGGTATCTTTTATGGCAGAGATGTTCAACCATGCTTGCATGCTTTTACAGATAGTGATTGGGCTGGTTGTTATGATACTCGCATGTCCACTAGTGGTAATTGCTTTTTCCTTGGAGACTCATGCATATCTTGGTTGAGTAAGAAGCAACCTATAGTGGCAACATCGATTTGTGAAGTTGAGTACAGGGCAATTTTCACAGCTACAGTGGAGTGTATATGGCTGAGATGCCTATTGATGGATCTTTGCATGGAGATTGATGTTGCTACGCATATTCTCACTGATAGTCAGAGTGCTTTGTCTGTTGCATGAAACCCAGTGTTTCATGCATGGACCAAACATATTGAGGTGCATTATCACTATGTGAGAGAGCGCCTTCATGCAGGAGATATTGATTTGGTATATGTGCCTACACATGATAATGTGGCAGACATATTCACCAAAGCTCTTCCACGGGAAAAGTTTGAAGCTTTTTGCAAAGCTTTAGGCTTATTACCTTGTGGGGGCTGATTTGTCCCTCCCTATATGTGTGCACATCATTCGCTCCAAGGGGGTTTGTTACACTTATGTGTTCCTCGAGTAGCTTTGATGTGAACCTTTTTCCTATACATGTGCACTTTTTACTCTAGTGTTGGCTAGATGCTTTTTCCCCATGTTACCACATACTTGATACTCTCATATGTGGTGGTACTCAGGAATATTATTCAGCTCTTACTTCAGTTTAGTTTATCGTCAATAGAGAGCTATTCTAGCCATCGTTTTCTTTGTGTGCCTTGCTGCGTTTGTGCTCCTTGTGTGTGCTTCTCGTGTGTCTCTTGCACTTCTACACACACCCAATAGGTCTTTGGTACAAAGGGGGCATGGAACTTGTCAGATATTCAAATTCAAATTGGGATGGTGATCTTGATTCTCAACGATCTACTTTTGCATACATATTATTGGTTGACTTAGGACCTATCTCTTGGGCAAGTAAGAAGTAGCCTACAATTGCTCTATCATCCACCAAGGCCGAGTATCAAGCATCCAACTTTGGAGCATGTGACGCCATCTAGCTTTGATGATTATTATCTGACCTTGGTGTTTTGTAGGTTACTCTGACATGCATCCGCACGGAAAGCCAGTCATCCTTGGCCATCGCCAAGAATCGAGTGTTGCATGCTTGGACAAAGCACATCAAGATCCAATACCATTTCATCCACAAGAAGCTCATATCTCAAGAGATTACTCTGAAGTAGTGTACCTCTTAAGAGAACTTGGTGGACATGTTCATGAAGGCTCTACCTCCAGTTCCCCTCCCGTGCTTAGTGGACGTTTGCAGCATTTAACCACTCCAAAATGGAGCTCTAGAGGGGCTTTTGTAGACATGATTGCTCCTATCTCCTATACCTTTGTATCCTCATGAGTACATCTGCATTTTGTACCCAAGAGACACTCCATTTCTCATTTATTTCCATTTTATATTGTATTTCTTTTGTATTTGGGTACCTTGCCATTTGCTTCTACCATTGTATTCATTCTCCTTTAAGGGAAATTATCCCACATGAGATGTACTTTGGAGAGCCCCTCCCAAATCTATATAAGGACGGAATCTCCCCCCATTTGTACTTGGTTAGAAGACTGAGAAGCCTACTCCATGCTCTTGGCAAGTTCATTTCTAATCCATGTGATTTTACCCATTTCTTGGTCTACTCTCTTTGAGTCTCTTTCTTTTGTGAGTACACTCTTCTTTTCATTTTGCTTTTGTGCATGTACTCTCTACAATTAACTCATGTTAACTTGAGTGGAATGCTTCTAGAAGGCATTGAAGCTCTTTGGAAAAACATCTCTTCCCATGCTCCACATGGGGGTTGAGCCCAAGACCTCCTCCTTTTCATCCTTGAGACTTAACCACTAGGCTAAGCGGACTACTTGTTTTAGAAATCACATGGACATATGCTTAAGTAGCCCAAAGGTTGTAAACAAGCACAACATATGCCTTCTTATCAAGAAAAGTGAAATTCTATGTAGTCCAAAAAACAACCCCAAATGCAAGCAATGACACCACATGCAACTACAAGTGACACAATTATAGGTTACATGATTACACACAAGGCCCACTACACATAGAGTTTGATTACTAAAATAAAACAAACACAAAAGTGAACCAACTTCCTCAATAATCCAAACAATCAAGAAACTGTGATAGCTCAATATGAAGGTAACAAGAAACTCTAAAAACTATGCAATAACTATTGTAAAACAATCCCAAACCAAGAGAAGATCCAAACTTAAAGTTCTATACTCAAGCACGATTGCATACATAGCATGTAAAAAAAGCTCTAGAACATAGCAAACACTCACAAACGTACACTTCAATGATGGATAACATTATGGGACTAAACAAGAGTCATAAACACCAATGTATGAAAAACAAACTTCAAAATGGGTTGCAATCCATGCAGGAATTTTGCAGAGAAGAAGAAGAAGAAGAAGAAGAAGCAAAAGTCTCTATTAAACGAGAGAGCGAGATTTTTAAAATGGTCTCTCATGTACCATTTTACTAAAAAAAAAGAAAATTTTCAACTAAAATTCTAGCTTTCATCTTTCTCAAATTTGATGGGAAGACTATTCTCAAGTACACGAAAACTATGTATAAAGCATATATCTTATACATACATGCACACACATACATACATACACACACACACATACACACACACACACACACACACACACACATATATATATATATATATATATATATATATATATATATATATATATATATATATATATATATATATATATATATATATATATATAATCTAAAAAGCTTTTATATCTATCAAACATTTCAAGCATATGACGACCGACAAGATCAATCCCACATAGAAAATAATTCGCCCAAGCAATGCCATGAAGAGATTCAAGGTCATCAATAATACAAATTATTTATTCTAGTGCAAAGGAGGAAGAGAAAAGGGAGTAAGGGTGATTAATTGATCATAGAAGACCCAAAAAAATTAGAAATGAAATCAATAGCCTACATTTCTCAAGTGAAAAGAGACAATTGGAAGATGAGATAACTCAAGCAACAAGATCTCTATCATAGTATTATTTGTTTTACACATGTTTGTCAGGATCACTGACAATATAGATAGCAAAGGTAGGTGAAAATTGGTCTAGTTCTCCCTTTCTCCCACCGATGGAGGTGGTCGAAATTGAATGGAACACTACAAATTTTGAAAGTTCAAGGGGCAACCAACCCCTAGGAAGTGGGCTTGAACAAAAAGGAAATTGTTCGTAGCTCTCATACACAAATAAAGTCATTATCATTAATCAATTACTCAAAGATAGTGATCAAAGCCCATATTTCATTTGTCTTCAAGAGATTAAAAAAATAAATGTGTTTTGATAAGAAGCCTCGAGACATGCCTGGATCTTTATTCATAAGCGTTATGGAAAAAATTGACGTTGAAGAACCACAAACTTATTACCCTTATTTTTTCTCCATTGAAGGTTATACCTAAAGGTTCATAGTTAGTGGTCTCTCTTTTGAAAGCTTGGAACAAAGTTTAAACCGATTGCCTTCTTAATAGAGAGTGAAAGTTCATTGTATGCATAAGAAACAATGGTCTCTCTTTTGAAAGCTTGGAACAAAGTTTAAACCGATTTCCTTCTTAATAGAGAGTGAAAGTTCATTGTATGCATAAGAAAAAACAATATCGTGCCCTCTGGCTAGACTACAAAAGATTTCGGAATTGTACTTTTAACTACAATATCATCCACATAAGAAAATAATACAAGAATATACCACTGGTACAAGAAGTCCCACAACCCAGGACTGATAAGTATGGATAACTGGACTAGGCAAGATACAAGAGATCCCACTACCCGGGACCATAGGTATGAAGCAAGATATATGGGTTACAAGAATTCCCTTCATGGAGATGTTCAAGGAGATGAACTAGATATAAGAAATAACTTGATAGGATCTCGTACTACGAGATTACAAGAGGACAAGGTAGGATGTCCAGGATACAGGACTAGACAAGACTAGAACAAAGAACAAGACTAGAAATCCAACATGAACTTGGAAAGTACTTACTTGGAGATCATGACTCCTTGAGCTTCCAAGACTGGCATTGGCAGACTGAGGATGTATGTGGCCAAGCCCTCCTAATATAGGTGTTCAAGGGCAATTACAAATTGATGATGTCATCAATGATGTCCACAAATTCGAAAGAGGACCTCCATATGTCATAATCTAGCAAGTAGATAGTCGACTTTAAGGTTTTGTCACATTCCAAACATGATGGAAGCATTGGTTTCTCCAAATTTTGACCCAATCATGAGATATATAAAGCCACATGAAATCTAAGGTTCAAGATGGTTACCTTGTCCATGACATCAACTCCCCCTTCAAGCAATGAGTTCCACAAAAAGTGATTGTTTGATTGTGAGATCTTTTAGGAATTCAATCTTCATAGATCTTGGTCTTTGTACAATTCTTGATATGTGATACTGGAAGACAATGATGATAGCTATCCACGATGAAACTAGAAAGGGTTTGACAATGTAGTATATCTAGGTATAGAATGAAGGGTATGATTCCCATGATGGACTGTATTCCTCTTTTGACATCGATGATGATTCTTTTGATGTGAGAGGCTGATTGTGGAAGTCTTGAACTCAACTTTTTTCTTCTTTTTAGGGAATTTGAATACCATATGATCACAATCTCCACAGTAAAAGCATAAACCATTGTCTTTTTGACACTTTTTTTCCATTGTTGTAAGTCTCGTGACCTTGATAAAGCCCAACACATCATGGATATTCACAAAGAACTCAAGAAAGAGATCCATAGAGCTCAATAATAATATAACTATTATGCAAATTAGCATCATGTCCAAAATCCATCCTATCACATCGAGGATAAAGTGTTGTTACTAAAAAAAGCTAGACCATGTGGTATGTTCACCATTTTGGCCGAGATTAATCTAGTCACTTCCAAGCTCCAATTGCCAAGTACCATGAGAATACATCTAGTTTTCCATGTGTCGATGTTGGAGCCATATTAGATTTCACCATTGATGGGGGAGAGACCTAGTCCTTGACCACCTATCAAGATTTATGATAATGAAAAATTTGAAGTCGAGCATGTCCTATGTTTGAGAATATCCCAAAGAAGATTAGAGTACCTTGTTCATTCGAAAGGGTATGACATTAGTGATTCTACTTGGGAACTTGCAAAAAAACCTTTAAAGAGCATGAATAAAGGTTTGATAATATCATAAGAAGAATCCAATGAAGCCAAGACCAAAGGACATGACCACTCATCATGGAACTCCTTGCTTGAGGTAGAGATGATGTCATGGACACAAAGGAAACCATCCTAAATGCTATATTCCATATGACTTTCTATATCTCATGATTGGTCGCAAATTTGGAGAAATCAATGTTTCCATCACATATGGAACATGCCAAAATCAAATTTTTACTTGCTTGATTATGATATCTAGAGGTCTTGTTTTGGATTGCTGACATCCTTGATAACATCATCAATTTATAACCACCCCTTGAGCACCATCCTTGAACACCTATATAAGGAGGGCTTGGCCATATACATCTGTTGCTCTAGCACAATGGTGAGAACCACGTTAAGAAGCTTCACCTCCTTAATGTCAATCCGAGGGAGAGGTAGGAGTGATATGAAGATCGTGAACGTGAGATGATGTGAGAGTGAAGGTGAGAAGCACAAAGATGCACACACACACACACAATGAAGAGACAAGCAAGACACAATGGAAGGTGGGAAAATTAGCTCTATTGCTCAAGAATACTCTTACAAGCTCAAACTAGCTCTATGCTCACACTAACCAAAATGAACCAACCTCAAAAATGAGCTCTCTAGCTCTTTTTATAGTTTCTAGACTAGTTTTGACCGGTTTCACATCTAGTGACCGGCCTAGTTAAAAAATAGGTCCTAGATGCTATTTGGAAGGGTAAACGATGTCTAAAAATAACGAAAATTGGTACGCGCATTCTACCTAAGCTCCTCAAGCTCGAGGACTCCTCGGCTTGCACAAAATGGAGCTATGGATTACAAAATGGGGTTTTCTTATGATACATATGTTACAATTAGTGATAATAATCACTGTTGAATGTTTGGAGAATTAATAAGAAATATATTTGTTTAAAAAATTGATCCGCCTGGCTCCCTGCTTCGTCTTCACATGCTTCCATGGCGTCTGTGCCTCTGACTGCTTCCAACACCCCCCTCCCTCTCGCTTCTGTCGTCCCTGACAGAACCTTGTTGTGAGGTCTGCCGGATGTAATTCTGTAGGAGGTCTTGAGCGAGGGTGTGCTCTGATACACGAATACCTCGGGCTAGATCAGCCTCGAGTTTCTCCCAGTCGATAGGTTGCGGCTCGTCTGGTGGTGGGAGCTGATAATGTGTGGAGTACACCATTCGCTCACAGGCGAATAATTGCAATAAGTGTGTGGGCCTGCTTATGAATACTTCGGAATGGTACTCCCAAAAACCGGTGGTGAACATTTCTTCGAATGTTTGCTTGTAACATGCCGGTAGATATTTGATCCTGCAGTGCCAGGCGTAACACACCCGTAGCGATGGCGTTGTGCTCATGTCATAGACTAAATCAAAGTTGCCATGCTCAAAGCCCGGGGTGTTGACATGGGGAGCCTTGATGCGCCGGAAGACTTTAAAGACCATCTGCATCATGTCAAAGATTTTGACAGTCATGTGCGCGGCAATATCATCCATATGTTTTAATCGAGGGAGCCAGTGGCGGATCGTCGCCATCATGTAGCCTACTGTAGGTAACGCGACTGGTGGCCTGAAGTAGGGATAGTTCAACCAGTCTTGGCACTGCTTATTGTTCTGTAGCTTTATTGCGAAGGCAGTCCAAGAGCGGCGTCGTGGTACTGGTCCCCAGCACGGATTAAATTTTAAATGAAGCGGCGCTTTTACCCACGTGCTCATCATCTCTGGATAATTTTGCAATAAATCTTTGCGCCAGTCTGGTTGAAGGATTTCACCTCTCTGCGCCCTTGGTGGCAAGTCTTCTGACTCGAATTGAGTGGCATGCGTTGGTTTCATGCCGGTTTCTTTCTCTATGGTTAACTGATATTCTGCCATTAACATGAAGTATGGTTTATACTGAAGCTCATGCCCAGATATATATCGTCGCGGGGCCATTTGAGCAAAGAATGGTGATTGTAAAATTTTCTCTTCAATTATGGCCATGGCATGTAGCTGTGCCTCTACTCTGGCCGAGTGTGTCGTTCCGAGTTCTTCAACTGTCTTCATCCACGCGGGGGTAGGTAATTCGTAGGTCATCTGGCCTTCGGCCGTGACACGTTCGCCTGGGATGGGTATCGGTTCATATGCCTCTTCGAATGTCTCCTCCACCGGGATAGTGACGGTTTCTTCCTCAGCTGGTAGCTCAGGTGGGGAGTCTGGCCTTGGTGGTGCTTCATAGATGGCAATCCTAGATTCAAGATTTGTTACCTGGGCCCGGAGTGCGTTGAGTTCCTCTAAAACTTCAGGGGCAGGGTCCACAGGCGCTGGTGATTCCGCTGCTACTGGTACCTGTTGTGTTGCTGGTTCTCTGAGTTGTAGCAGTTTGTGGTCTTCCTTTAACTTTTGATGTTCTTCGTTCATACGATCATAGTCCTCGAGCAATCTGACATGGTCGTCTAGCAGCATCCGCATCGACTCAGATGGGATTGCCTTGAATCTGCTCGGACTTAGTGGCTGTTCTGGATGATCTAAAGCCGCTTCCAAGTTCTCTCTATTCTGCTCTTGGAGTCTCTGGTTCTCCTCTTTTGCTGCGGCTAAGTGTCTTCTTAGTAAGCCCATATTTCTAGTAAGCGTTGCATTGCGGACAGTCTGGGCTCTAAGTAGGTTATCTAAATCCGCGGTGGCCTCTTTGCTTTTTTCCTCACTTTCTATTTCTAACTTGTGATAAGCCTCTCGTAACTCTTGGTATCGGCTGTTCAGTGAGGCGTTCTCAATTGATAACAAATTAAGCTGCGTTTGTAAGTCGTTCGTCGTTTTCTGCAGCTGTTGATAGTTGGTGCCGAGTGATGCAAACTCATCGCGGACTTGCGTCATGCATGCGAACATGTGTTGAAATGCGGTGTCTATGGTGGGCGATAGTAGTAGTGAAGTGCTAAATGAGGATGCAGTGGTAGTAGATGCAGTGGGAATGGGGAGCGGGGTTGGGACTGTGGATGCAGTGGTGATTGTGGAAAATTGTGAAGTGCCTAAATATGAGGGTGCAGTGGTAGTAGATGCAGTGGGAATGGGGAGCGGGGTTGGGACTGTGGATGCAGTGGTGATTGTGGAAAATTGTGAAGTGCCTAAATATGAGGGTGCTGTGAGTGGAGTGGGTGGTGGTGAGGTGGGTGGTGATATGTCCATGCCATTGGACGTGTTTAATGTTGTGACTGTGAAAAGTGGTGTGATTGTGGGTGGTTGCGTAGGTGTGAATACGGGATTTACAAACGTAGAGTAGTTTACAGGGGGGATGGTTGGAGCGGCTTGGTGAAACGGGGAAATAGGCGTTATGGTAGGTTGGGGAGGTGAGACTGGTGAGAAGGTTAGTGGGGTTAGGAAGGGGAATGGGGGTCTTAGAGGTGGGGGAAACGCTGGGAAGGATGAAGGGGTGAAGGGGTTAACATAGGGATGCAGAGGGTTGGGTGTGGGCCTGGTGGTATGAATGGGTAAGGAAGAGGTTGGGGCTATATTGCTTTGTACAGGTGTGGATGTGGGGAAAGCAGGTGGGTGTGCGGGTGATACAGGATGGGTTGGTGAAAGATGAGGTGAAAGAGGAGTCGAAGGGGTGGAGGTTATTTCGAGGATTGTAGTGGTATGTACAATGGTGGTACGGGGTGGCGAATCTACAAGAATGGTTTCTGTGGTTATTGAACGTTCGGGGGCGAGGCGTGCCTCCCTGGCTTGTGCTGAAGATTGGGCTCCTGTTGGTACACGAATATACTCCCCAGGTTTTGAGAGTAGTCGCACTCGGCGGGGATCAAACTGTGGTAGTTGCTTTCTTTGTAAAAACCTGAGTGCTTCATGGGAGCCTACTGATTTGACTAACTCTCTGAACCCTCTGATATAGGCGTCTTCGAATCCTCCGGAGATGAGTTCCTGTTCAATTAATGTCTGGCTCTCCTCTTCAGTTAACCTCTTTCGTGCCCAGACTTTCTCCATGGTACGATATAATTTCTTTATGGCCAATGTGTACGCTGCGGCTTCGAAAGTTTCATCTTCATATGTGCTGGTGTCGCCGTGCGTGTCGGTTTGTTGGCCTTGCCCCTCTGTCTGGTCGTCATGTGAACCCTGGCTGGCTTCATCGTCGCCTTGATCGTCGTCTGTTTCGGTTCTTTCTTCTTCAGAGCCCGACACAGCTTGTCCCTGTGGCAAGTCTCGCGGCGTAGTCGGGTAGCTGGGACGTTCATATTCCTGGGAGAACAGTTGTGCTTCTGAATACTGAAATTCGTTTGAGAATGCATCAGGCATCTCAAAATCGAATGTCGTGTTTATGGGGTCGGCCTCCATATGTGGTATCGGGAAAGAAAACGCTTCCGCACCAATAGTGGTGGGAGCCTCTGTAGTTGTGGTGGGGGGTTCTGTGGTGGTAGCTGCCTGAGGTGCAGCGGTACTAGTGGTGGCCTCTGTAATCACTGGTCTGGACAACCGTATGCGAATAGGTTGTACAGTGGGAGCAGCTTCTGTCTGTGGGCGCTCGGGAGAAGGTTGTGGTGACGGCGACTCTGGCACTTGGAGGCAAGGGATGGTGCCTCGCATGCGCTTACCTGCCCGTGTCCTACTGGGCTTCCTAGCTTTCTTCGCTGTGCTCTTGAATGCCTTTAATTCCTCTCCTGTTAATGCACGCTCGATGGGCAAGTCATAAGCCAAACACATATACACAATTCTTGTGAGTGCACAACATCCGTTAAGCACTTTTTTACGCTCCCATCTGTGCTGTGCCAGGTACATTTGGTCTATGATCCAGCTTGCCAGATCAACTGTTTGAGGTCCCGTACATGCCAAATATAATCCGAACCATATTCTTTTGTGGGGCATGGTAAATCTGTCCTGAGCTGGAAATGCAAAATGTTGCATGCATATTCTTAGTGGCTTTGACAGCTCAGGTGTAATGGCCGAAATCTCTTCCCACTTCGTGACATCCCCACGTTTCATCGGTTCTGGAATTAATCTCTCTCGATCTGTGGGTGTGTGGGTTCCATGAATCTTGATGGCTGCTCTGATTAAGTCCTTAGAGAGATAAAATCTCTTGTAAGGTGGATCATCCACTAGAGTAGGCAATATAAAGGTTCCTGGGATGTCCTTATTCTCTGATGCCAGTAAGGTAGTGATTAAGTAATAGCACCTGTAAAAATCCGGTTTGGGTAGAGGATCACTGAAATATTCTGTGAAGCCGGCTCTGGCCCAAACATGAGTTAAATCCTGGGTGGTCTGTAGGGCTTCGAACTCTCTGGAGAAAAACTGGTATTTTCCCCACGTGCGGTCATCAAATGTCAGAGAGGATTCAAAAATAAAGTCCGCGTCCGCAAGGGGTCCTGCAAGGCCCTGAAACCAATGAGAGTTCCTGTGTATCTTTTCGGTGTAGCCCATAGGGGGGTTATCGATAGGCATGGGTCCTGGAAATCCCTGAAATTCCGGCGGTGGAGCAGTCGGGTGTGATTCTGCTCGTAGCACGTTGAGTGGCACAGCCGCTACACTGGGGCCTGCTCCTGATGTTCCTTCGTCGGTTTGCATGGTGGCTGGTGCGCTAGTGAGAACGATCTGCTACAAAAGATTAACACATTAGCATGGAAATTAATTATGATCCCATTAAAGTGAGACCGCAATCCCTTTCCATAACTGATGCGTAACCCGTGTAGCCAAGTGCTGTGATGTGATGGATGCAATGTTCTTGCAGCACTAGTGCAGGTCTCTAGACACCTATACGTTTCAGATCATGCATACATTTCTTGATGAGATGAGTTTACGAGTGGTGCGTGATGATGGTGTGTGAATTTATACAAGGTTTAAAGGTTAGTGATTTTGTACAAGGTTGTATGTTAGTCGGGGGGTAGTTAGACAATGGGTTAGGGGGAGACGGTTGGACACGTTTCGGTATCCATTTCCTAAAGATCTTGGAGTGGGTGGTGGGTTTCCGCTGAGGGGTAAAAGGTGGTGTCGGGTTTGGTGGTATCGAGGGATGAGATGAGTTATGGGGGTTATATATTACATGGCTTATGGGTTGAGCTATGATACATGGTTTGGGTACCCAAATCTGCGTGGACGTGGGTCTATGGGTAAGGTACTTCTTGGCGATCCACATTTGTCGGATGTTCGGACCTGTAGAAGAAGGTCGAGGGGGTGGTGGATATCGATTCTGTTTCTGTACTGCCCTTTTTTTGTCGATTTCTGCTTGGCTGGAGTTCTTTGATGCTTTTTGTCCTTTTGGCACCCATACTTGTCTGGTGCCGCTTCCTTTGGGAGGCCTAAACTGCCTTCCTGGTCGTGTCTTCTGATACTGTCGTCGATCTGGGTTCCTTTGTCGTGGTTGACTCTGTTGTGGCTGGGGTTGAGAGGTCGGATGGACACTCTGCTTTGGAAAAGAAGGGAGTTCCAACACTTGCGTGACCTGCCCATTAGGAAGTGATGCCTTTTGTAACTTTAATCTAGGCCAGTCCGCAACAAGCTTGGAAGGATGAGCACCGTAGGGTGTCGTGCTCATTTGGCCGCTGATGCAACCCACCTGACCTCTTATTGTGCCCATCTGCCCGTGTTGTTGGGTAACTGTCTCTTCTAGTTTGCAGGAAGTCCCAGGGAAGATCTCCTGTCGTTCTTCTGACTGACAACTGTCTATAGCCAAGCCCGAGTGGGTTGGTGTAGATGTAACGTGACTGGTCGGATTAAAGATCTTCCGGTCTTCTGTCGCATGTGTTTCATAGGGTCTAGGGTCACAACCGTCAAGCGGAATGCCGTTAGGGAAGTCAAGCGATATCACTCGCTTCTGCTCTAAGGTTCCAATCTGTAAGGAGCCTTGTCTAAGATTTAGGTCCACTGAGTGATCGTATAGCCAATCTTGGCCAAGGATTAGGGGTTCTATCAGGTCGTCATCATGGCACACTAGTAGCTTCGCCGTCATGGTCACATCCTTTATGAGGATAGGAAGGTCCACCTCACCCATGCAAGGGGTTTCCATGCCTCCTAGGCCTATGAGGTATGTCTCAATTGGCCGCATTTCTATTCCTGAATCCTTATAGTGGGACCATCTAATCACACTAGTCGCAGCACCTGAGTCAATCAAAGCCCTGAGTTCTTGGCTATGGTTACCGTGCTCTAGCCTAACTTTAATGAATGGTCTCCTGTCCACTATGCTAGGATGTGTGGTTGACTTTACTTGACACATGGCCATGGGGTATCTGGGTGATGTTTCCAGATGGTTATAATGTTCTCTCCCTAGTCCTTGTCTTCTTAGCTTCATGCGCTTAATGCGTTCTATGGCTTCTGCCTGAGCTTCCGCTCGTATTCTATTTTCTTCCTCCTTACGCTTCTTTGCCAACGTGAGTCGTCTAAGCATATCCTCAGTAAGAGGTTCTTGATATAGCCTGACTCTACATCCACTAATGTAATTAGGCATTATATCTCCTTCTAAGGTGGCTAACTGTACTGCTCCACTAGTCGAGAGTCTGTTAATGATCATAGGTCCATAACCTCGCTTTTCTAACTTCCGTGCGTGCTGTTTCAGTGTATACACTAGAACTAAATCTCCTTCCTTTAGGCCTTTATCTTTCACATGTGCATCAAAATATGCTTTCTGTCGCTTCTTCGCTGCGTATATTCCTGCTGCTGCTTTCAGCTTGGTTTCTCCTAATCGTTCCAAGTCCATTATTCTCGCTGATAATTCATGGCCGGTCCACTCATGTTCTTGTGCAACCTTAAGGGTCGGTATCAAGAAATCCAAGGGAAGCACTGCATTCTGACCAAAAACCATCTGAAAGGGAGTTGCATTGAGTACGGTCTTGTAGGCCACTCGATATACCCAAACAGCGTGGTGTAGCTGTTTGTCCCAATCTGAACGTTTATTGTTCACGAGTTTCGTCAGTACGGTACAAAGTATCTTGTTAGTGCTTTCAGCCTGACCATTGGCCTGAGGATGATATGGTGCAGATTTCTTGTGAATCACCATAAAATCCTGTAACAAATATTCAATGACTTGGTTTAGAAAGTGAGTGCCTCGATCGCTCACTAACTCTATAGGCAATCCATATCTTGTAAAGACATTTTCAAATAAGAATTTTGCAGTCGTGTGAGCATCATTCTTTTTTGTGGCCTTTGCCTCTACCCATTTTGTAAGATAATCTGTGGCAACAATAATATATTCCGCATGTGTACCTTTTGCAGGGGGGTTAATGGGTCCTACAAAGTCTATACCCCACTTAGAAAATGCACGTCCGCCCATCATGGGTTTCAATGGCATTTCATCTCTGCGAGTAGGAAACTGAGTTCTTTGGCACACATCACATCTCTTTGCATAGGTATGTGCATCCATGTGAAGAGTGGGCCACCATAATCCTGCAAAGAGGATGGCTTTGATTATCCTATCGGGTCCAAAATGACCTCCTGCAACACCTTGGTGTGCAGTCTCTAGTATGCTAAGATAATCGCTCTCATGAACACATTGTCTTAGATATCCATCTCGTCCTCTTTTGTATAGATTATCGCCAATAAGTGAATAGTCGTGAGCTTCCTGCTCTAGACTACGTTGTCGAGCTAAGGTCATTCCTTGAGGGAATGTGTTCGTCCTCAAGTAGGTCACTAATGGTTCACTCCAGTCTGGTGTGAGAGACACATGATATAATGTCGCATGCTCTACTGGTGGTCTTTCACAACACACCTGACATTCTTTACACAACTTGTGGACATCTGCTTCCATAGAAGGCCAATATACTCCTAATCTATGCAGAGTCTGTAGTGTTCTATGTTTTGAATGATGTTGCTTTAGTGCACCTAAGTGTGCTAATTGCAACCAATTCGCATGTTCTGATTCATCTACACAACAAGCAAGAATCTTTTGATTATCTTGTTTATATATGCTTCCTGCTATTATTTGGTACCTCTGAGATTTGGTAATCTCTCCTTCTTTGATCTTTATCCTAGGACTCTTGGGTCCGTATGTCAGAATAGGGACTATCGGCTTAGCCCATTCTGGTGCTATCTCAAGGTTGAATAAGTATGCATCTGGTAGATCATCAGCTACTCCTTGAGGAGCTTCTCCTGAGGTTAATCTTGAGAGGTGGTCAGCTCTAAGATGCGTCTTTCCTTTCCTAACTACCACTTCAAAATCATACTCCATGAGCAGTAGAAACCAACGTATCAGTCGTCCTGTGTTACATGGTTTGTTGACTAAATATAATAGGGCTTGATGATCTGTAAAGAACTTGAATTTGTTGGCCAACAAGTAGTGCCTAAACTTCTTTACTGCGTAGATCATTCCTAATCCTTCTCGTTCCGTCGTGGTGTAATTTCTTTCTGCTGCGTTCAATTGTCTGCTAGCGTAGGCTATGGGGAGATCTATGTTACCTTCATTCGTGGGTTGTGCTAACACACATCCTATGGCATAATTGGATGCATCCACATGTACATGGAATGGCTTACTCCAATCTGGGGTGGTCAGTATAGGTGCTGAGCACAAGCGTCGTTTAAGTTCATTGAATGAATTTTCGCATTCATCTGTCCACTCAAAATTGGTCAAAAGAGAGTACAGAGGCTTGGCTATGATTGCATACATGTGTATGAATCTCCTATAATAGCCGCAATGGCCCATAAACGCCTGTACCTCTTTCACATTAGTTGGTCTAGGTAATTCTGCAATTACCTTCACCTTTTCCTCGTCCGTAGAGATTCCATTTTTTGACACGATGTGTCCTAGAATTTTGCCTTGTCTGACCATGAAAACGCATTTTTCTGGGTTCAAACAAACCTGATACTCTCGACATTTGTCAAATATTTGTCTTAACTCTGGGATATGTGTCTGCCTTACATTTGCATGTGCACATAAGTCATCGACATAAACTTCCAAGCTCTTGCGTAAGAATTCCTTAAAAACATGACACATGAGTCGCTGGAAAGTAGCGGGTGCATTTGTCAAGCCAAATGGCATTACACGAAATGCAAATATGCCCCATTCTGTGGCAAAAGCCGTCTTGTGTTGGTCTTCTGGAGCAATGGCTACTTGGTTATAGCCTGAGAATCCATCAAGAAAACTGTAAACTTCCTTGCCTGCAACTCTTTCCAATAGGTGTTCCGTGATAGGAAGAGGATAACTATCTCTAATCGTGGCGGCATTAACTTTTTTAAGGTTAATACACACACGCAATTTTCCATTCTTCTTGGGCACAACCACAATGGGGGATACCCATTCGGTATGCTCAATTTCGTAAATGAATCCTGCTTCTATCAATCGATCTATCTCCTCTTTAATCTTCGCAGCGTAATTATCATTATACATGTACGGTTTCTGTTTTGTCGGTTTTGCATCTGGAGTCATAGGGATTCTATGAGAACATATATCTGGATCTACTCCTTTCAAATCTTTATAACTCCAAGCGAAAACATCTCTATATTCGCGCAATAGGGCAACTAGTTCTTCCTCTTCTTCAGTCGTCAAATCATGCCCTATGTGTGTGCATTTTTCTTCTTCTCCTTCGATAGCAACTATTATTTTCTTGGTTTTCTCTCGGTTATCATATACTTGTCCGTCATTCGCTTTTCTATTAGGCATTCGTACCTTGATCCTTCTATCTTCGATTTCGTATTTCTTGAAGTTCTCGGGTACTTCAAACAAAGATTCTTCTTTTTCCGATATGGTTTCCTTCTTCTTTCTTTTCTTGCTTTCACTCTTAGTAGTCACTTCTGTGGCTAATCTCACTTCATTCGTAATTTCCTCGTGTCTCTGAGGGTGAGTCTCTACTTCGTAGAAATATTCTTCCTCTGATGCAAAGGGTGGGTCCATGATAATTGATTCTAAATCGAAATCGCTTGCATCCTCAAATGCATCAGTGTCTGGTTCACACTCTTCTAAAATTGCATCGCCCATGATTGGCTCTATCGTGAAGACTGAAATGTCATAGCCATCCTCGTCACAGTGGGGTGTCCATTGTTCTTCATTGATGGCTACATCCATGGTTGCTAGTATTTCTGCCCAACCATGGGGTTCAAACTCCTCGTCTGGGAATACTACAGGTGCATAGGCTGGATCTTGAAGGGTTCGTGGATGTTGTTCCGCACCTAAGGTCCTGGCTTCTAACCGCTCTTCCTCTTGTTTGGCAACTTTACACATCCATAAATGGGTATCCTCATGCAACCAAGAAGGATCTGATTCTAATGAGTGTACGGATTCCGTCTCTACTGGTGTCTTATGGATGGTATTCCATTGTATTGGGGGTACATCTCTGTGTGAATAGTCTTTAAGATTGACTTTGGTAGTCACTCCTAAATGTTGCAAGTACAAAGAATTAGTTCCCCAATCCTGTACAATTTGCAACTGACGCATGAATGGTCGTCCCAATATCATCTCATACGCGCGATTTTTAGCAAAGTCACAAATGGCAAAGGTATGCTCAAATTCTACACCACAAGTGGTGAGAGATATGCCTTCTAGTAAGCCTAACGGTTTTTCTATGTGTCCATCAGCCATTTGTAGCTTCATCCTGGTGGGTCTGAGTGCTGGCTTACCCCAACGTTTCCATAAAGCGGTGGTAGCGATGGCTACTTCGGCTCCTGAATCTAAGATGGCTTTCGTGGTGTAACCTTGATGGGTTATTGGAAGATATGTGTTACCTTCCTCTCCTTCGCTTACGTCTCCAATCTTTTCCACGGGTATCTCTGGTACCTTCTTCTGTGATCCTATCTGAGAGGGTGTGGTAGCTAGCTCAGGGAATTGATTTGCTACGTGCTTCCACAATTCTGGTTTTACCTTTAACAACTCCTCCAGAGTGAGATTACACTGTACTTTAGTATTCTTGATCACTTCCGTGTTCCTAGGGATCACTGATTCTTCATTCCTCACTATTATCGTGGGTGCTCTCATACTAATAGACTTAGCTTCCCAAGGTCCTGTGAACTGAGGTAATTCTTGTAAAGAATTAGATTCAAATCCTGTGGGTTCACTCAGTTGTTCCACCTCTACCTCATCATATATAGAGGGGATGTCTTGGGGAAATTGTTCCTGCAAGTCGTCTATTTCCTGAATAGGAGGATGAGTTCCTTGTTCTTTTCTCCATTTCTCTTCTTGGATTTCCCTCAAAAATTCATGTGAGTACCTATGTATGGAAGACAAATTGTCTTGACTTTCTGTATTGGGTACTTGAGACAGGGATGGTGCATTCCTTTCCTGTGTTTCTGTGACAATAGGGTTCCTATGCTGATCCTTTTTCTCTTTGCTTTCTATCAAGTGTTCTAGCCTCTCCATTAGTCCTTGAAAGTGTAGTTCCGGTTTTGCCATGTTATTCCAATTAAGATATCTAGAGGCGTCGAACAACGCTTGGGCTAGTTCCACCATCTTCATGCAAAGTTTAGTTCTCTCAATTTCTAGATCCGCTCGAGGGTAGTTTTTACTCATTTGCGTTACTTGAGGTCCTTCTTTTATTCTAGCCTGATATGCACGAAACATCATGTCTAGATCTTCCGGTATGGGTTCCGCTAAAACTGATCCTGATTTTTGAGCTGGGATTTCTTGGTTTAATTCTTGTGAGGTCAATTCTTGTATTTTGGCTCTAGATTCCCTTAGACTTCCTTCCAACTCACTTATCTTTTTACTCCATTTTCTCTTTATCCTTTCTCTGGAATCTCTCCAAGATTTCGTTTTTTTACTACTAGATTCCGCAACTTCACTAATTTCGGCTATTTTCTCATGATTAAGCTGCTGGTTTTGTAAGAGCGCCTGGGCTCTGGTTATAGCTTGGATAGGCACGTATGTAGGGTTGGATCCATCTGCGTTGTTTACAATACCTATCACGTTGATTGGTGTCACATTTGTAGTGTTAACTGGGTTCTTAGGACAATCTTTGATTACGTGCTCTTTGCCACAGTCGGCACAAAAGCCTTGGATGCTATAGTACTGTGATTGCCTTGCTATTGGGGGATGTGGGCAGTCCTTTATGAAATGATCTCCTTGGCACCTAAAGCATGGTCCTCTAGGGCCCTGTGGTCTCTGTTGTCTCAATTGGGGCCGTGGGTTTGGGTTTGCATACATCACATTAGTATAGTCTGGCTCCCAACTAGGTTCCATTGGTGGACTATCATAATGATATGTCTCCACATGTTCTGGTGACTCCGTGTAATAAGCGGGTGGACTAGTTACATGAGTAGAGTCAAAACTGTTTGAGTTTGGGTCACTTTCGGTGATCAGGGGTGAAGAAGGCACTAAGGCCCTACTTAGGTTCTCTTCTGCAGTAGCGTATTTGACTGAGATGACATTCGCTGGTGGGGGTGGCTGTTGAGCTAAGACGGGTTGAGGTCTCTGTTGAGCCTGGTATGGGTAGTTCTGAGGAGGCCTATAGTAATAAGGCTGAGCATTGTATTGGCCTTGATACCTACCTGGCTGCTGGTATGCTTGCGGGTAGTTCTGTCTCACAGTTTGTTTATTGTATGGGCAGTCCTGAGCCGTATGATTCGTGTACCTTCTCTCAATTGTACAATATTGGCCACTAGGGTTGACTTGTGGTTGAGGTGCATTGGGGCACACATTTGCCAAATGATTTCCACCATAAGTGTAACAACGTACATTTGTAGGTAGCTTGGGCACCTGTTTACTAGAAACTCCTAGTTTTTGGGCCACTTTTTCTGCTAGGTCCTCTATCGAATTAGACAATTTTGTGGATGCTAGAGAAGAACAATCTGAGTCCTTATAGACCTTTGAGAGTTCTAATTCATCTCCTAAGTTGTCCTCAATGTCTATGCATATTCTTACACACTCCTCTAGCGTTCTGGGTTCTTTTAGGTACACATAGGAGCGTAGTTTAGCGCTCAACAAGCCATCTAGGAACAGTGATACTTGTTTGGCTTGTGAGGGTAGCTCTTGCATTGGACATCGCTCAACGTATTGTCTGAATCTACGACCTGCCAGTCTTACTGTTTCCTGAGGGGTTTGCTTAAAACTATGAATAAGCGAAGACGTGTCATGTCTAACCCCACTTTTAGAGAATTCTGTGATGAATGACTCTAAAAAGTGATGGATGTCTCTAAATTGCCTTTGTTGCAGTGGTTGGAACCAAGTTAAAGCGGTATTCTTTAACGTTAGTCCAAATGCGTTGTACTGCGTGAACATGTCCTCGACTTGTTCTGCTCTTAGTACTTGCTTGAATTCTGCGACATGGTCATAGGGATCTCCTGTCCCATCAAAGTAATTTTTCATTGATTTTACTAATTGTGTGGGCCTCAATACTCTTGCGTGTTCACGTGGTCTAGGTAGAGGAAAATCATCTCTACCACCTGGTATTCCATGTTCTCTTTGTCTATCCGTCCTATTAGTGTTCGTGGTTGTTCTATCTCTCCCTATGGGGTGATTGAAACTTACTTCCGGTTTCTCGTGATTTCCTTCTCTTTGATTTCCATGGGCTGAGGATGTTCCTGCCCCTTGTTGATTTGCATTCATGTTCGTTCTGGATGGAGGGAATATCAATTCACCTCTCCAAGTGTAGGTGTTTTTAGCGCGCTCAGGCACCACAAAGACTCTTTCTGAAGTCTCATCCAGGTATACAACCTTTCCAGGTGTATCTGGGTCCTTGAATTCATAAATTGTAATGATGCCTATCTCACCAGGGTTTTCCTTTCTGTACCTCCAAAATGCTTCGTCTGTCTCTTTATTTATGAACAACTCGGTGCTCCTGTTATCTTGAGGGATCCACTCTGGGATGATTACTCTTGTTAATACGGATTTCCCTCTCGGTGTTCTAGGTTCTTCTAACGGTTCTTTTCCTTGAAATTTCCCTTCTGTCTCTAATTGGATTGTGCCAAACTCATTAGTATCGTTTGGCTGCGTACTCAGGACGTACATGGTTCCTTCTTTGTCTATGTAAGCGTCTCTCTCAAATTTCACCACTGGTCTTTCCAATCCAAAGGGTTGATCAGGGTTGTGCAGTTGCACCACTTGCCTTTGCAAACCATCCTCATAGATGCGAGCACCTAGTCGGTTGGTTCGGAGAAACTCTAACTGCGTTCTATAGGGTCCTTCAGGTTTTTCTAGGTATGCTACATGAGATCCTCCTGCTGGTCTGTCTGCGCTGAATGCCATTTCTGATTCGCTAGTTTCTGAGCTCTCGTAGGGATAACTATTGTTCAATTGCTGAGCCCAAGATCATGCAGTGGTTCTTACACTAGCCTCTGATGATCTAAGGCTTCGTCGGTCCGACTTACCTATATGTTTGCCCGATCTAAGGTTCATTAATTTCCTTCCTTGCTCACTCAATTACACACTTAGATCGTCAATGGCTCTTTGTGATTAATTCTTGATTCTTTTTAATTCTTCTTTGGATTCTTGTCTTAATATATGCGTCAGGAATTCGACTTTCGTTATAGTTTTGAGTTATCGTTCCGTCAGACTTATGTTCTTTTCTTTAGGTTTTCGTCACACACACCTTTACTTTAAGTCTTAAACTTGATAGAATTAAGTATCTTGAACTTGAGGCGTTCCTATCGGCTTAAATCCACAATGCTAACGTTTAGCCTAAGCTAAGAATTGACTGAGGGGGTTGAGTAATCTTCCAACCTCAAGTCGACCTTTCTGGTTGCTCTGATGCCCTGTTGCCCAAGAAGCCGTGCTTCCCAAGCTCTGCTGTCTTCACTGCCTTGCTTGCTAGCCTTGGATTGCCCTTGCTAGACCTGGAAAATTCCAATGTTAGACCAATTCACAAGATGATTAAACACTTGAGTATATACACCTTTTAAGCTCAAATTTTCAATGTGTGCCCCCTTACTTCCTAGTCCCAGACTAGGTGAACCTCAAAATAGCTTATCCAAAAATAGATGTATTCTTTATGAAAAAAACAGTTGAGGTCACGTAGTACTCGTCACGAGCTTTCTAACGAGCTATTAAGCTCAAAAAACGGACTTCGGATGAAAAAGTTATGAGCGTTCAGGCCCTGGGGGGTAAAAACTGACAATCCAATTTTCCCTCAAATATGAGCTAAGGGGTCTCCTATGAGTCTAATGGTCCAAAAATTTTCCAAAAATACCCTCAAAATTGGTCAAAAATTGAAGTCCAAAATTTGCGATGGGGGTGGGCAATCGCGATGGTCTGGGACCGTCGCGATGGTCCGAGCGAACCGTCGCGATGGCGTGGAATTTGGACAATCGCGATGGCCCGAAAAAGCGAACCGTCGCGATGGCTCGAAGTGAACGATCGCGATGGCGTGAGAATGGACCGTCGCGATGGTCAAAAAAATGAACCGTTGCGATGGCGTGATCGGGCGGACAATCGCGATGGCGCGGTCAACGGTCAACGGTGGACAATCGCGATGGTCCGAAGTGACCCGTCGCGATGGTCCGCGATGCGATGGCTTGAGCCAATCGCGATGGTCCGATTTTGGGCTGTCGCGATGGTCCAAAAAATGAACCGTCGCGATGGTCTATCGTGACACGTGGCACTGTCGTGGCGATGGCATAGGCCAATCGCGATGGTCCGGGCTCAAATGAACCGTCGCGATGGTCCAAGTGGACCGTCGCGATGGCTCAAGTGAACCGTCGCGATGGTCCGAAAAAGTGAACCGTCGCGATGGTCCGGCCGAGCCGTCGCGATGGCGTGAGCCTATCGCGATGGTGCGACACAATCGCGATGGTCCGAGCCAATCGCGATGGTCCACCAAACAACGAATTTTTGAAATGCGATTGTGGTTCCGTGAATGCGCAAGTATCGCCTATCTAGTGGTGTGGTCGCTTGCCTAAAAAACCGAAATTTGCAGACCATCGCGATGGTCCGCCACACTCGGAAATCTCTGACAGAAAGCACATTTTTTACCTTTTGGAAGCTTTCCTGATGCTCTGAAGCTCTGTACCTGCAAGAAAACTCAAGAAAACACAAGTGCATACAAGCGCAAAAACTCTCTCTCGTTCTCTCGCACGCACAAATGAGGGGAAATGAGGTGAATGGGTGGATATGGTGAATTTTCTGATTTTTTTGGAAATGGAGATGATGATGCAATGATGAAGATGGAGTGTGGGGAAGGTGAAAAACGCTAAAAACTAAGTAAAAACAACAACAAAAACTGAAATTTTTACCTTCCAACGCCACTTCTTGCTATACTCTTACCATCACACATTCGTCCTAGACTCGATCCCCGGCAACGGCGCCAAATTTGGTGTTGCTCTAGCACAATGGTGAGAACCACGTTAAGAAGCTTCACCTCCTTAATGTCAATCCGAGGGAGAGGTAGGAGTGATATGAAGATCGTGAACGTGAGATGATGTGAGAGTGAAGGTGAGAAGCACAAAGATGCACACACACACACACAATGAAGAGACAAGCAAGACACAATGGAAGGTGGGAAAATTAGCTCTATTGCTCAAGAATACTCTTACAAGCTCAAACTAGCTCTATGCTCACACTAACCAAAATGAACCAACCTCAAAAATGAGCTCTCTAGCTCTTTTTATAGTTTCTAGACTAGTTTTGACCGGTTTCACATCTAGTGACCGGCCTAGTTAAAAAATAGGTCCTAGATGCTATTTGGAAGGGTAAACGATGTCTAAAAATAACGAAAATTGGTACGCGCATTCTACCTAAGCTCCTCAAGCTCGAGGACTCCTCGGCTTGCACAAAATGGAGCTATGGATTACAAAATGGGGTTTTCTTATGATACATATGTTACAATTAGTGATAATAATCACTGTTGAATGTTTGGAGAATTAATAAGAAATATATTTGTTTAAAAAATTGATCCGCCTGGCTCCCTGCTTCGTCTTCACATGCTTCCATGGCGTCTGTGCCTCTGACTGCTTCCAACAACATCCTCAGTCTTGCCAATGCCAAACTTGGGTCCAATTATGATGTTACAAATAGGATACAAAATCCTTGCTAATTGAATTTCTTATCACTTACAAAACTCGATCAGTGAGGATAAAAAAGGATTCATCAAGGGAAGGTCCATCCCTGGAAGCTATCATTGATGTTTGGGAAGGTCTGCTTTTCGCTGACGAATCCGCTCAAGATATTCTCTTCCTTAGGATTGAATTCGACAAAGCCTATGATAGACTTGAGTGGGACTTCATCCTGCAATCTTTGAAAGACCTAGCCTGCTGTCATAAATTCATTAAGATGATCTCAACATTGCTAGGAAATGTGTTAGCAGAGATAAACATCAATGGCCAACTTTCTCAAGCTATTAGATTAAAACGTTATATTAGGCAAGGATGCCCCTTGGCCCCTCTTCTCTTTGTGAATGCTATTGATGGTCCCAACTACCTTGTTAAACATCATGCATGTTTAAGCCATATTCAAGGCCTCTTTCTTCCCCTCAATCAAGACCAGACAATCATGCGACTCTTTGCTGATGACACGAATGCTTTTGTGCATAACAATCCGACCAACATTGATACCTTTTGGAGTTGCCTAAATACATTTTGTGTGGCATCAGGTTCTAAAATAAGCCACTCTGAAACCGCTTTTAGGGCTATTATTGGGCATCCACCTCAATTTCTTGTTGATCAAGGCTATCAATTGATCCCCAATGGACAAATCTTCTGCCTATTAGGTATTCCGATGGGATTCGATGTTTTGATGGGTCAACAATGGAACTGGGTAATCTCTAAGATCGATAACAAATTGGCTTACTGGAAATTAGAGGTGTTGAGCCTTGGAACCTCCAAAAAGCTAGGAAGCTCTGGAACTAAGGTTTCTGTTTGTGGAAACACCTCTAAAATCAAGAAACGTGCCAATGGATTAGATTTGAGGACATTGACACGACTAGGAGAGTGGACTATGAAGAATGACATCTATTGCGAAGTAGATTCAATGCTTGGGAGGGCTCGAGAACTTGCCTTCATATAGGGCATGACTCCCCTCACCTTGAGGGTCTTAGATGGCACAATGGTAACAAGCTTGATTAAATTTCGAGATTCAAGAAGAATGTGGACTCTCATGTCACACTTAGTAGGAGATGTGTCTGGATTGGTCAAGTTTTATATGGGATCTCAAGTTCCAATCTCTTTGGCATCCCCTCATCGAGATTCAAAAATCGGTTCTTATGTGGCAAATCATCTACTGAGGAATTTGGACCAATATAAAAGCTAACAAAGTTGCCC
>CM035439.1:15211390-15223890 GCA_020310875.1 Ceratopteris richardii
CGGTCGACGATATCCTACCATGCGTGGTCGGCGTCGTGCTCTCTGTGCTGCTGCCTGGTGGAGTGTGAGCCCTCTAGAAGGACCTCTCTGATCTAGCTCCGCTCGCTGAAAGAACTGGGTAATGGTCTGCTGGGTACTCACCCGTGGCTGATGTGTGGGCTGTAGTGACCTCTCTCGCCTCTCGTATGCTGCTGTGAGGAAGCGCCCCAAGCGTCGCTGGTCTCCCATGGTCATGCACAACTGGAGTGACTCCTCTAGCTGGAACTGTGCTCGTAGGTCTAAGTATGCTCGACATCTGATAACAAAATGCTCCTCACTCTCTACCTCTGTCTTGCATACTGGGCACCACCTCTCCTCACGGGGGACTCCCCTGGAGCGACCCCTCTCAATCTCGAGCTGATGTGATGAGACCCGGAGCTGCCCAATGACGACTCGGAGGTGGTGGGGAAGATATGTCTGCATGTATCTCGGGATCTCGATGAAGCCCGTGTCCGATATATGTAGAAAATGCTCGCGGTAATAGAGCATTTTCGGTGGCAATGTATCCCTAGGGCTCACCCATGTCCTCTGTATGTATGTATGCCATATCTCCTGACGAATGACCCTATTCCTCTCTTGATGAGAGAGCGAGTAGGTGGGTGCATGTGAGTCGTACTGTAGTGGTGGTAGCCTGTCTATGTCAAAGCCATGGTGGGCCAGCCAGTCTCGTGTCTGTGCATACCATGAAGAGGTGTCGCCTGCTAATGCCATATCACGTGATGCCTGGAGAGCACGATAAGCAATGCGCTCTGTATCCATGCTCCGAAGTCTGTGTACTAGGCATACTGTCTGGAACAGTGCCTCAACTAGCATCGGTGGTGCAGCGAGCTCTTCTCTAATGATATCATGCGGTACTGAAGGCTTGCTGCCGATAAGTCTGGCAATCATGAGGATCTGTGGCCTCTCTAATGCTGTCCATACTGATGTAGCTAATCCCGGCCCCCAAATGGCTGCCCCATACATGAGCGCTGGCGTAACCAAAGTGTCAAAGAGCCACCCCTTTGTGCGGGGCTCCTGAAAATATGCCTGGTGGCACTGTCTCTCCATCAAAGCTAATGCTGCGTACCCACGTGTGATGCGGTCACGAGCTGCCTGAGACATAGAGAAGACCCCAGATGCTGCTGTAAATGTCACTCCCAAGTAAACATATGATCCGACCACCTGGATCGGTCCACCTGCTGCTGTGAACAAACTATGTCTGCGTACCTGTGTAGATGTATGAAAGATCATGACCTTGGTTTTACCAAGGTTCACAGATAACCCTCTGTGTCTGCAAAAGTCATCTAGGCCATGTAGATGATGCTGTAGACCTTCTGCAGACTCTGAAACCAATACAATATCATCAGCGTATAAAAGAATATGGACATTGGCTCCCCGTACCTCAATGCCATCTCCCCCCTGCTGCTGTATGAAGTCCACTATCTCATCAATGTAGAGACCAAAGAGGGTGGGTGAAAGAGGGCATCCTTGCTTCACCCCGATAGTGCTAGCAAGTGGATCAGATAAGCCCCCTGGGCATCTAACTCTACCAGATACTCTCTCGTATAAGGCGTAGATCCCCCATATCATCTCCTCCGGAGCTCCAATATCAAGTAGTCGTCTAAAGAGTCGGTCCCTGGGAACAGTGTCAAATGCTTTGCGGAAGTCCACAAAGCAACAGTATAATCTCCTCTTTCTCACCCTTGCCTGGTCAATCAGGCATCGCAGAGTGAAGATGTGGTCAATAGTAGAGTAATCTCGTCTGAAACCTGCCTGTCCTGGAGCCCTGATACCCTTCCTCTCAGCGAGAGTACTCAACTCTATCTCTAGTACTGCCCCATATAACTTGGCCAATATAGGGCCAATCATGATCGTCCGGTATGTAGCTGGATCCATAGTATCACCTGACTTATGAATGGGCACTATGGTGTGCTCAGTCCATGAGTCCGGGAACCCTTCAACCAATGCACGGTTGAAGAGGTGGGCAATGAGCGGTGCGAGAGTCGTGCCTCCATAGATGAGGTGCTCTGCCTGTAAACCGAAATGGTCATGGGCCCTGCCATGCTGTAGCCGGGCAATAGCGCGTCCCACCATAGTGGGTGTGAAGAAGTCAGAGGTAGTAGGACGTGAGCTCTGCGGTCTGGGGATGGGGGGCTGGTCTTGGATCTCGTATAGACTATGTGCATAGCTATGCCAAGTGCTCGGCTCTCGGATAGGTGTCTGCTGTCTCCTCTCTCTGAAATGTCGCCATGCCACTCCACTGTCTCGACTCATGAGCAAATGGTAAATATCCCAATACTGTCTCTCCTCCCAATCTCGCCGTTTGCGGCGAGTAAGGCTCTGCATGCGACGCTGTGCCTGTGTGTGTGTTATATCTCCCCTATGCTCTAAAATCCGGAGGTGCTTCCGTAGCTCACGACAATCTGCATCATACCAACGGTTCTGGGGCATGGATCCTATGCGTGGAGGGTGCCTATGTGTGCGGTGTGGGAAGCTGTGGAGAGCAGAGTCCTGTAGGATGGTGATGATATGTGATGTGAGTGTGTCCAAAGGTGAGAGTGGATCGAGGGAGAGTAGGCGGGTGTGCAAATGGTGTGCATAAACGTGTGAGAGCTCGTGTGTGAAGTGTATCGTGGTATGTGTCTCAGTGGGTGAGGGAGGGTCTAATGGAATCGGAGATGAGAGTGTGAGTGTGATAAATGTATGGTCAGCACCAAGTGGACGTCGTCCAATACTAAGTGAGGGGATGAGTGAAGCTCCAGAGGTGGTACCCAAAATGTAGTCGACTGTGCTCTCACCTCCCCCATGGGGGAAGCAAGTAAATCCGCCCGAACCTGGCCAACGATTCATCCCGTTATATATAACGAGATGATGTCGGCTGCCTAGCTCGAGTAGATGTCTGCCATAGCCAGTGGTGTCCTGACCCATATCTGCCGATACTCTACTGGTGCTCATCTCATCCGGGTCTCTGGCCATCATGAGATGTGGGTGATCCATGTCATATGCCTCGCACTGATGTGACTGAGTGCGGCCATTGAAGTCCCCCATAAGGAGGACTTCACCTAGTGTGCTGTAATGTAGTATCTCCTCTGAAAGCGCTGTGTATGGTGAGTCTCTGTCTCTGGTCGGTCGCCCAAGATCCTGTCCTGCGTATCGAGACCCGCCTGGTGGGAAGTAGCATATAGCAATGTAAATCCACCTCCCTTGTGCTATCTCCATACGAACCCACATGTATCGTGCCTCCTCATCTCTACCTATAATATGGATCCGGCTCTGTATCTCCTTTCGAAATATGATGGCCACTCCTCCCGATCCTCGCGCTGTACTCTGTCTCGTCGTGGTCCTGAATGCAGATTCCCAATGAAAACCTGCAATGCGTGGTAGACCTCTCTCTGGGCTCTCATGGGTCTCAGTGATGCAAGCAAAGTCATGTGACTTCAAGATCTCCTCGAGTCTGTCTGGCCGTGTCCAGAGTGCCCCGTTGCAGTTCCACACTGCTCCTCTAAGTGGTGCCTCTTGATGTAGTGATGTCTCACAGGCCGCGTGGCCCTATTTGATAGGGCGTCCGTCTATGAAGACCTTACCATCGCGGTAAAAGGCCTTCCTTCCCTCTCGGTGCGCCTGGAGTATCTGTGGCATGCAAGAACGTCGATGTGCTACCTGCATCCTCGTGAGGTCCTCATCCATGTAAAGGGTGCCGCCCGGTAGTCCACGTAATATTGATCGGCGTCTAAAAAAGGCGGTCCGTGTCTCCTCAGAGCTCATCTGAAGGATGAGTGCTCGCGAACTGGATGTATCCCTCCCAACCCGCCATGCACCTATGAAAGGCATGTTCTCGTACCCAAGTCGATGGCAAATGTCGGTGGCGTCCGCCTCCGGTGATGCTCCCTCTGGTAGGCCCGTAATCCGAATGTGGAGTCTTCGAATGTGTCGAAGTCTCTCCTCCTCGAGTGTATCCTGAACCCGTGTGAGCTCTTCTTTCTTCACGTCTTCCTTGACTTCCTTCTTCACTTCTTCTTTGAGCTCCTTTTTAATATGTTTACTTACTACTTCCACCCAAGTATTTTGTGTCGCTTCCATCTTTGATTTGATGTGTTCTTGCATATCCGTTTTCCAATCATTCTTGATTTCCTCTTTTAAGTCATCTAGCTTTGTGATCTCTCCTTCTTCTTGGGAAACCTTCAGCTGAATGATTTCTTCTCGAAGCTGATGGGTCTCAGCTTTCCATCCATCTCGGTCTTCTTCAAGAATTTTGACATGCTCTTCTAGGGCTCTTATTCTTCCTCATTTCTTGATTGAGTACTCTGTCTGCCTCCTTCTTTGCCTCTCTAATTGCCTTAGTTATCATGTCCTCCACTTCTTTTTTTTCCAACCTTGCCATGTTGTTGTCTGCTTATATATTTAACAAATGATGTCCCAACTGTAGGGTTTTTCGTTAATATGGCGCCATCAGTTCGATTTCTGACAGCAAACCCTAACAACTCTAAGTCACGTTTCACGAGCAGAACAGAACTTTCAAAGAACTCCTGGGTACAAACTTCTTGGGCACAATTCAGATATGCTGTACTACTTCAGATGTTATATTCAGATCTGCTGTATCAAGTGCTTCAGATCTGTACCGTGTGTCAGCTGCTGCCAGGTCGTCACAGGTGCCAGTGCTTCAGATCTGTATCATGTGTCAGCCCAGGTCGTCAGAGGCGCCAGTGCTTCAGATCTGTACCTTTTGTCAGCTGCTGCCAGGTCGTCAGAGACGCCAGATCGCGTCAGAGGCGCCAGGCACGTCAGAGGTGTCAGACGTGTCGGACGTGTCAGACGCGTCAGAGAGCGCGCGTCAGATGCGTCAGAGAGCGCGCGTCAGAGCGCGCGTGAGAGAGAGAGAGAGAGAGAGAGAGAGAGAGAGAGAGAGAGAGAGAGAGAGAGAGAGAGAGAGAGAGAGAGAGAGAGAGAGAGAGAGAGAGAGAGAGAGAGAGAGAGACACACACACACACATGCGCACGCGCGTACACGCACGCACGTGCACACACACACACGCACTCTCTAATAAAATTTTCTCCAGATGTATAAAATTCCCAAATTTTATTTTTGGACTTAACGTACTAAATAAATTAGACGAATAATTCCCAAATTAATTCTCACGAATTAATGCTCTCCTTCATATTATGGCACTGCAGAAGATATTGTTTCTCTTATCCCTCCCTTTGTGCACTTATAAAGAAGTGTTTGCTGAATGTCTATGCAAGGTGCTGCCTTGACTATCCTGTCATTATCTTTTTTACTTCTTTTGGAAGAGTGACACCTGTTCAAGTGTTCAAGCTTTGTGTCTTACTGGAAAATATCCTTTACGTACACATTAATATATATATTTTTAAAATATTTATGTCAGATTCAAGAGCAATCAAAAGAAGACCTCAAAGGATTTGTTATTGTCTACGTGTTTTCCTGAATTACATGGCAATTACATAATGCTTCTTTGGGCCAAGCGTGATTTGAGTAGGTTTGGTCAATTTTAAATTTAACTTAACATTTGGTGTTTGTTTCCAAATCAACAGGAGAAGGGGAGAGCTGAAATTTCAGTCGCTTTGCTCAAATCATTGCCAATTTCAGATAGTAAATTGCTTGCATGGAACCCAGTTCGTAGGGGTACTGTCCTAACATTGTCAAAAGGAAGAACTTTGACTGTAGGAAAGTTTTCTGAATGGCATCACAAGACTGTGGCTGAGGATGTTGAAGCAGGTAATGTATGGTAAGCTGTTGAAATTTCAGCAGGCATAAAATAAAAGAGATCATCAACATGTATTGCATGAAAACTTTTCGAAATGAATCATTGCAGCTTTTTCTGTTGGTAATTGATGTGTATCTTCAGCTTATGTTAGAAGTTTCATGCCTTATGTTTGGTAAGGCTTGTACATTGAACAGTGTACACATTGTTAGCAGATTGATGCCTTTTTTACTCATCAGACTCTCGCTGTATTATGCTCCTGTAAAGAAGCCAGAAACACTGGCTAAGCCCTCTTTCAGCCACACATACATTTATTTTAAAAAGATGGGTCACCTAATCAATAAAAAAAGGATGATCCAACAGTCTGGTGGTCTATTTGTTGTTAGATGCTATTTTCTGGAGGCATTGTTGTAGCTTGGTGATGAAAATGCCTTTTCGGCATTCCCAATTTCATTGTTTCCTCTATAGAGGGACAATTGCTTTGTACACACTCTGGTCTATGTGGGCCTTAAGTATATCTGCTAAAATATTTAGGGTCAAATTTGGAAGGCCTACTGAGTGTCTTTTGGTTGGCTTTAGTTTTTGTAAGCAATGGCTGAAGATTGCTTATGTTGGAATACTGTCAAAGTAGTTCTAGTTTTGTCTCTTAACCCTCTCTGCTATTGCTTTTATTGGTTTCATAAGCTTTGTTATATCGAAGGGTTTTCTTGTCATATTTAATAAGGTATAAAATGCAACGTGACTCTTGTGAGGTCTGCTGTTACTATTGTTGGGAGGCTCCCAATCAAATAGCGAAGTGGTTAAATGCATGTAAGGCTTATGGATCTTTTATCTGAAGATCGTTAATATATTTAGATGCAGAGATGTTTTGTTTTGTGAAAGTATGTCATGTTTGCAGGAAAAGTTTTCAATGCCTGTCACACTCAACTCATAGGATGTTTTTGAAGGTTTATTGTCCCTTAATTCGTAGTCTTTTGCATGCTAAAATTAGAGAATAGACTGTTCGTGTCTGTCTTATGGTACACTCATGGTAGTGTCCAGTATAGAGGCGAGTGTCCTACAAATGCAAGTAGTTAGTTGAAATCGTATACCTCAATGGCGACAATGAATAATTTAGGAGTCATTGATGGACATAGCACTTAAGTCAAGAAGATCAGTCAATGTACATATCAGTGCCATAAAAAAAACTTATATCTGATTCAGCTTATATGCTTCATGAGGTTGGTAACAGGAGAAGTTTTCATATGAGAAAAGGCTAATGAAGCAATGCAAGGCAAAGGATAGTTCCAAGTTATGCAAGATGGATTGTAATGCATTGATATGTATTGTTTATACAATTTTATGGAGTTTCCAGAAGGTAAATACGAAAAATGCAAATGCAGTAGTTGAGTATACGAAATCAGAAGGAAATCAAATGATATCATCGCGAAAATAAAACCAAGTTAGTTTCTAAAGGCTAAAAAAAAAGATGTTGATTATGATGATACTCTTGCAGTTCACAAATGAGTATTATTAGAGTTCTTAACTATGATTGCACATTTTGATTGGAAAGAGTTTGTATGATATCAAAACTGCTTTCCTGGATGTAAACTTGTAAGAACATCTCTCGCTCTATGTATCACTTCTGGGATTTGAAATCATAACACAAAGAAGACTGCATATAAGCATAAGTGAACTCTTAATGTGTGCACAATGAAATGAGTCATAAGGGCTTTGAATGGAAAAAACGATATATATTTATTTCAGGCAAGCTTCAAGAACCATATATGCTGGATTTATTTCACATGTTACATTATGTGGAGTCGTCATTTTGATTGCCATTCTTCACATTCATGCCATACTAGTGACATGTGCTCATGAAGAAAACTTCGTAGCTTTCAAAATTTAAGGAGAGGAGACTCTTGCTATTTTAGATATGGGAGTACTTCATTTTCATTTGGGCATCTACTATTCAGTGAAAGATGAGTCTGATTTCTTGTGTTAATCGAAAAATGCTCAAAGAGCTTTGGACAGACTCGTAATGAATCTGTCTGTAAGCCTCAGAGTACACCTTGTAGAAAAGCAGGAGGCACAAATTCCAGCCAACATTGAGAAAGAAGATCGAACAATGCTTAAAGAGAGATTAGCTTCAAATAAACAAACGTGTGCCAGCTACATCTCACAAAGAATACCGTAATGAACTGAGCTTTAAATGTTCCAAAATCTGCCAAAACTTACAGTACTTAGGCTTCTCAGCACAACAGCTTGTACAAGAGGATATTTGAGACTATCAAGCTTCAAAATCAACTTGGTGATCCAAAATTTGGGGGCAATCGCACTTGAATCCAGGAGACTAAAGAAATCAGTACAGACCTTTAAAAGTAGATAGGTATGTAGATAGCAAAGAGAGATTAGCTTCAAATAGACAAACACGTACCAACTACATCTCACAAAGAATACCATAATGAACTGAGCTTTAAATGTTCCAAAATCTGCCAAAACTTACAACACTTAGGCTTCTCAGCACAACAGCTTGTACAAGAAGATATTTGAGACTATCAAGCTTCAAAATCTACTCGGTAACCCAAAAATAAGGGGCGATCGCACTTGAATCCAGGAAACTAAAGATATTAATGCAGAACTTCAAAAAGTAGATAGGTATGTAGATAGGTAGATAGTACAGAACTTCAAAAAGTAGATAGGTAGATATGAATTCACTGTGTGTGTTTCTTGTACTATGAATATATGAAGGTATTTTTTCAATATTGTGTATACTTAAGATAACTTATGAAAAGTAAAATTTATGGATGAATATAAAATGCGATTTTTACTATGGGTTACTTAAATTGTGCAACTTGAACACCTAAAATTGCAATTTAAATCTATGATTTAAATCTCTATTTTGTTCTACAGTGCAGAGGCGAGTGAAGCTGTGAAAGTAGAGAGAGAGAGAGAGAGAGAGAGAGAGAGAGAGAGAGAGAGAGAGAGAGAGAGAGAGAGAGAGAGAGAGAGAGAGAGAGAGAGAGAGAGAGAGAGAGAGAGAGAGAGAGAGAGAGAGAGAGAATGTTTGTGTAAGCTTTTGGGGCTGAAGGGGGGGTGAAGAAGAACAAGAACTCAAGAGTTGGAAGTCGTGATTAAGTTATGTGGGACTTTGGGCTTGGTCTCATTAAAAACTGGCCAGTTTGGCCCTTGGTTGTAAAGAAACCATTAAGGAAAAAACAAAATGACCAAAGCACAATAATAAAAAATGAAATGCCTATATGCTTGCTAACAGTGAACCAACAATTAAAATAAGTACATCGTAAAGCTCTCAAGAAGAATTACTGTGTGGAAAGGTCGATATGTGGTATACCGTATACATCGGAGGGTCCTTGCAACGTTTATCTCCAACGATGTTAATATTAGTAGTTGGAATTTTATTGTGAGTGGTTCTTAGTGTGTGCTTCAGGTGTGTATGTATGGGCTGAGAATACTGTAAGAGCGAGTAATGGGGGCCACTGCACTTGGGTATAATTGTTTAAGATCTACTCCTGTCCTCTTGTATATTGTTCCATGAACCTTCTCACTTTGTGTTTCCTAGCTCTTCCACACCTCTCCCTTCATTACATGATCATATAAGTTGTTTTACAATGCAAGAAGTCTTTGAACTTTCATGGGCAAAGGTAAGGATCTTTCACCAAGTAAAAATTGACAAATAATGAAGACATAGTTGATGCTCAGAGATTTTTACAAGCATTCTGCATTTTTGTATTGTTCCTTTGCTACATGTTTTCATGTGCATCTTTTAACAAACTGCTTTTACTGTGTTTTCAAAGTCCAAACATGAATGTGAAACTTGGGTGATGCAAAGAAACTTATTTACTCTGAGCATTCGAATAGGAGAGATTGCAAGCATATGGGCATGACAAGTTATGACTGCATTAGTGTATCTGGTTATTTGTTTCATAGTCATAAAATGTATTGATGGAAGCCACGGCTTCACCCTTAAATGCTTCAAATGCCATAGTGTTTTAAGTGGCCGACAAGTTATGAAAAGTTATGGGCATGACAAGTTATGACTGCATTAGTGTATCTGGTTATTTGTTTCATTATCATAAAATGCATTGATGGAAGCCAAGGCTTCACCCTTTAATGCTTCACATGCCATAATGTTTTAAGTGGCCGTTATATGTTTAAAGACATGTTACTCTGTGATGTGAAGGCTCTCACTCAACATCACACAATGAAACCTTTTTTCAAGTTTAGGTCATACATTTTTTGGTTTAACTTTTTTGCCCCCCGTTTTACAGCTGACTGGAGTCCTGATGGGGAGCATTTCTGTTACATTACGAGTGACAAGGAGGTCCACATCTATGATTCAGATTTGACATCAGAGTCAAAATGCAGGCTTCCAGTAGAAATTCTTAATGGAGGAAAGAATGGTGGCTTCGAGGCATATGGTATGCATGCATTTGGATTTCATGATAATAGTTTTTAACAATGCCATTTTGATCTTGGTTATAGAATTTAGAAGTCTTTATCTTTATATAGATGTGTGTCTATGTGTGTATACATTGATAGATGAGTGTGTGTGTGTGTGTGCACGTGTATGTATGTATGTATGTGCTATGTACATATGTATGCATGCAAACTATACATATTTGGTAAAACTTGCACTATGGTGGATTTTTTTTTCCCAAATTTATCTATTTATTTATTTATTTTTAAAGGAAGTTCAATCTTACAATCTACTCTTCTTGATAACTTGAATTAACTTAAAGTTAGTGAAGGGCATAGCACCCATGGGACCCCCCCAAATCCCACACAAGCAGTGAATGCCTAGCACCTACCAGGAATGACAAAGCTTGAAGGCTCGCTAAGGGTAGGAAATAGGAAGGGATGGCCCTAAGGCGAGATGAGGAGATAGGTTTGAACTGAAGTCAACCTTGCTGCAAAGAGCACCACCCTTGCCATTGCCGACATTGTCCATCGAGAGCACCTGAAGGCCAATGATTCCTTGAAGGGAGCTTGTTTTAATGTCTCATCTTGTAATGATGGGGAGTGTCATGCCAGTGCAATGAAAGGGATTTGAACCCACAGCTTCGCCCTGCCAATCTCCAAAACAACCCCCCATCCCACGAGAGATGAAAGGCTCATAATCGGACAGCTTCGCCCCCCAATCCCCAAAACAGCCCCCCATCCCACGAGAGATGAAAGGCTCACCCGATTATGCTAGCCCTGCTGGACACTATGGTGGAAGCTGCACAACAGCTTCGTATTGTTTTCAATGAGATGTAGTGGAGCAAATATATTTCTAAGATAAGGGCCATATGAAATGAATTTAAAGAGACTGAAATATCCCAATTAACCATTGTGCTTTTCTCCTCTTTGGGGGGTTATGCTATATTTTTCCTTGGAAGCCTACGTGCCACATATGTGAAGAGCTCCTTTGTTCATGCTGAGTTTGGTTGAACTTGTTATATGCCTTGCAACCTCTTGGATAATGTGGGAATAGAACTCGGAACAGATGTATATGTATCTCCATCTTCTTTCCTAGTAGACACCATATTTGTATTATGTGAAGATTAATAGACCTTTCCCTACATCCATGAGTGTTTTTGTGGGAGATGTTGGTGGACCTCTTGTATATTTTCAAATGGAGAAATCTAATGGCTGCTTGTCTCAGTTGTAATAAACTTGGTTATTTCCTTCGATTGTCCATAGGAGGTTCCTATGGTTCCTACATATCTAGCAAGTGCTAGTTAGGTTCCTCATGAATAGTCTTTTGGTTGACCTTGACCTTTTCCTTCTTGCCATCTTACAAAGTCTTTATTTGATAAATCCTTATAAAAGTTTCATTTTGTAAAGTAGCTTGCAAAGGTTAACATCAAGCTAGCTTTAAATAATAAACAAGTAATAAACTTAGCCTAGTAGTTAAGCCTAGTGGATGGGAAGGAGGAGGTGTGGGTTCAAATCCCACGAATGAGGTGGGGGAGAGTTTGGCCCCACTTATAGAAGCATCCAACTTGAGTTAACTTGAGTAGATTGAGATACATGGACTTACCACATGATGGACTTGAGTGGACTTCACACATGCACATGCTAAAACAAGCTAAATCAAGATAAGACCCCTAGCTAAGAAGCTATATAATAGTTGGATTGGAGGAGAATCATGGACTTACCACATGATGAACTTGAGTGGACTTCACACATGCACATGCTAAAACAAGCTAAATCAAGATAAGACCCCTAGCTAAGAAGCTATATAATAGTTGGATTGGAGGAGAATCAGCTGGTTCTCTCTCGCGTTGTGCAAGTTCTTTGTAACATTGGTGTCAAAACCGGTTAATGACTTGGCTATGGTGGAGATATCGAACTCGTATCATTGTTTTTCTCATCTTTTTGGTTTGTTATGCAAAATTTTTGGTCATGTCTATATGCATAGGAGGTTGAACCCCTCCCCCATTCCCTCTCTCCCTAGAAAAGAGTGCAAGGATAGCCTTCTTCACATAGAGGAGCATCCATGGGCATCTAGAAGGCCCACAATGATCGCCAACAGTGCTTGAGCCTTGCGTGCACAGAGGTGGTGTGGACAAAAAGAGGTCGTAGAGCTTCCTTCTCTTCTCTTCCCTTGAAGTTGAGGAATAAGCTCGTTCAAATACGATTTATATCCCTTGATTCTTATTCTGTAGCCTCACATATGGGATATATTTCCCTCCTTAGTAGCGGCACGTGTGTGCTTTTTCACTCCATATAGAAGCTGTTTGCAACTTGTTTTCTTCTATGTAATCTACACAAGCAAACC
>CM035439.1:15233890-15236390 GCA_020310875.1 Ceratopteris richardii
CATAATCTTCGCACTAAGCAATTATATGATGAGGTCAGGTGTATTGAAAATGATTTGCTTCAAATGCGTGAGAAGTGGAAGCAATTTGGATGTAGCATATTATGTGATGGTTGGTCTGATACCAGGAATAGGCCAATCATAAACATAATGGTATCATGCATTTATGGCACGATGTTTTTGAAATCAATTGACACTTCATGCCAAGTAAAATCTGGGGAGTATATTTTTGAGGTTCTAAAAGATGCAATTATGGATGTTGGACCTAGTAACGTGGTTCAAGTATCTATGGACAATGCATCCAATTGTGTGAGAGCAGGTTATTTGGTTGAGCAAGAATGGCCTCACATATTTTACACCAGATGCACTTGCCATTGTCTTGATCTTCTCTTTGAGGACATTGGTGCTTTAGCATGGGTGAAGCCAGTTTTGGCTCAAGCAATGAAGATTGTAACTTTTGTGACAATGAAGCCATCCATACTTGCACTTTTTAGAAAATTCAGTGCCAAAGATTTGATAAAACCTGCACAAACAAGATTTGCCTACATGTTTATTATGCTCTCTAATTTACTTGATGAAAGAGTATACAATGGCTTGCGATCTATGATTGTGTCTTCTGAATACACTAGGAAGAAAGTATCTAGGACACAAAAAGCAGAGGATGTTTCTTCCATAGTGTTAAGTGCTTTTTTTTGGAGGAGTGCACGTGAAATTGTTAATGTTTGTGCTCCTATCTTGCATGTTTTGCGCTTGGCTGATCGAGAAGGGGCCACCATGGGGTTCATATATGAGCTCACAGATAGAATGATAGAGAAAATTGGAAAATTGGATGGTATTGACAATGTAAGACTTGAGGAAGTCAAAGCATTATGCATTGAGAGATGGAATATGCTACATTCTCCTCTTCATGCTGCAGCATATATTTTGCATCCTATTTGGAGAGAGAGGTGTCCTGAGAAGGATGGAGAAGTAAATGATGGTTGGATGGATGTAATTGAAAGATGTACGTATAATGATGTTGATAAACAAGGTGTATTATTTGATGAATTACATATTTTTAAGACTATGTCTGGCACATTTGGAAGACAACTTGCTAAAGATCCAAAAAGAATGCATCGTGGTGTAATGTGGTGGGAGTCTTTTGGGGCGCATACACCCAATTTGCAAGCATTGGCTCTTCGTATTCTCTCACAAGGTACTTGTGCTTCCCCTTGTGAGAGAAATTGGAGCACATTTTCTTTGATTCATACTAAAAGGCGGAGTAAGCTTCTCCCAAAAAATACGGAAAAATTGGTTTATATTCATACCAATCTTCGGCTTGCAATGAAGATAAAAGAGAAGGGTTTTGAAATGCAAGAAGCTACTTTGGAGATGATTGAAAAAGAACAAGACGATGAAAGATTGCTTCAATTCCAAAAGAGTGTAGAAGGTGAAGAAATTCCCTTCAATTCTATAACCTCTATTACACAGAGATATGTACATGCAGATGAGGGTCCTTCATCTACACATGATGATGATGATGATGCTCATGTTGATATTGATGATGATGATGAGGAGGAGGAGGATGAGGAGGAGGAGGCAGCTGATGATTGATCAGGATTCACTCTTATGTTTTCATCTCAAGTTAAAAGTTCTAACTCTATTTTCATGATCCGATAGTTCGCAGCATGCTTTACGTAATATAAAATGGTATTTTGGAGTTTGCACTTATTTTCATATTCTAGTGACTATGTTTGGTTAAGTTTAATGTTTATGTTGAAGTACTAATTGGTATCTATGTATTTCATAACTTTTTTTGAAAAAAAAAAAGGTCATGTCGGTAAACGTCAGAAACGTTTTTCCTTACTCGTCATAAGTCGGTTTCCCGTCAGAAGTCAGAAGTCAGAATCCCGTCAGTAACAACTATGGGTGTGGGTAATGAGCCTCTTCATGATGAAATCCTATCTCCTCAAGGTCATGATCACAGTGCAAATAAAATGCCACGCACAGAGAGTATGAGTTTCATTGGTGCAAATGCCTCCCTCTTTTTCACGTCATCCATCACATTCAAAGTTCACTGATAGTAATATATTCATGAGAGGCAATATAAGGGCTTGAGTGCAAAAGCAACTTATGGAAGAGGCCACTAGAGAGTTGACCAAACTCTTCATTCAGTGTGGCATTCCATTTAATGTTGCTAGTACTCTTCCATGGAAGAGGGCAATGAAAGCCGTTAGTAGAATAGGTGTTGCTTGGGAGGGTCCTTCAAGACAAACCTTGCGCACTACTTAGCTCTCAAGGCAAACAAAGCTGGTAGAGACTGAAATGTTATCCCTATGATCTGTATGGGAGAAATATGGATGCTCTATCCTGTACGATGGTTGGTCAGACATTCGTAGAAGGAATGTTTATAACATCCTTATGTCCTCTTGCAAGGGCACAATGTTTTTACGTGTTATACCAGCCCATGCACCAGGCACAGTAGTGACAGGTGAATTCATATTCTCACATGTTGAGAAAGCCA
>CM035439.1:15241390-15253890 GCA_020310875.1 Ceratopteris richardii
TCACAGTTCTGGTGTGCTAACCTGTTATCAAAGTTCAAGAAAGCAGGCATTCACACTTGTGAATAAATGGTTTCAGTACTTCACACTTCCTTGGAGCACCGGTGGTTGTGTTGCTTCCCTTTGCCTTTAGTGCATAGCCTGCTTTATCGCAGATCCTCACCTTATAGACACATGGATATATCAGGGTTCCCACCCTTTGAGAAGACCTTGGAAGGGGCATGCTGTCACCATATCATTCTGATTTCTCAGCGTTCTTCATTTCTATGAGTTCCTTCTGTTGTGCCAGTCCTTGGACATGATAATGTAAGAAGTGCTTTGTAAACAGCTTATGCCACCGAAACTGAAAAATCACACACAAAACCGCCCCCGCTCCTTTTTCTTTTTTTCTCCCTTTTGTGGTGTGGCCCCATGGGCAAGTGCCGAACCCAAAAAGAAGAAAGAACATCATAAGAATTGTCCTGTATGCTTACCTCTAAATGTACAGGAAGGAAATGCATACAGATCCTATACGAAAGGCTGTACACATATTCACACAGAGCATTTGTCTGCATTTATCATAGATATCGGATTATCTTGATGAGTTTTTTCATTTCATGGTTTCCTTATTCTTTCAATTTATGTGAAAAATACAGGACCCTTCCAACGCAAAGATTGTTTGCTTTGAAGGATTCTTTACATCAATTGATAGCTCTATCTTGGCTTTTGAGAAAGGTCCATTCACCCTTGCTGATTACATACAGCCATGGTAAGTGCTGAGCTCTGTGGCGTGATATTATATGGTATTATTATAAACAAACCTGTGCAATGATCTTACCATATTTTTCAATAGATATGCTCCTTATTTCCAGATAAGACTTCTATCGATTGTTGTACATCAATTACAAAAAGTAGCTATAGAGATTCACATTTCTTAATTGCATTCATCACTTTTTGGAGAAGGTGTAGATACATAGTATGTAAAGAAGGTTGTGGAAAAGGCTTGGACTAACGTTCATGTATGATTGAAACTATCAAAATTGCCAGCGTAAACAAGGAGTGTGTCTCTGTAGACTGTTTCTTTCAATTTATACGTATGGGTGGAAGCACATATACCATTTTCCTTAGATTAAAAAGACTGTTCTACAATCACTGCCAGAGAGTGGATGCTGTTGCTCTTGGTCCTTTTATAATTAATGCAGGGAGAGAGGTTGTGCATGAGAAATAGCTTGACAGGTTTTAGGAAGGATGCTGAAATGTAAATCACTTTTAGCTTGGGCCATTCTCAGTCATTCTTGCAATATAAATAAGCTCTACCTTTTGAAATCTATCACTTTATAATGATTATTCACTCTCACAAAATGAATAATTTCCACTTTCTGGTAGTGTCCTTTAATCTTATAATGTTTAAATCGTTCAGGTTCCAATGTTTATTTTGTGGCTTTGGGGTAATGTTCCTGTTTTGATTTCTGCTGCTTGTGCATGTCTATATCTTGCATAAGCAGCTTCAAATGTCCATACTTCTACCTGCTCACCATGCGACAGTATCATCTGCATATTTGCATACTTAACATGAGCGAGCTAGGGGGGATAAGGAAGAAAGGAAAGGAAATAAAGAAACGAAAAAAGCAAGCTCTGGCATCTCTTGATGCCTACTAGAGCTAGGGGGATAAGGAAGAAAGAAAAGAAAAGAAAGGAGAAGAAAAAAAGAAAGCTTTAGTATCTCTTGATGCCCACTAGAGGCCAAGAATGGGATAGAGGAGGGATGACATATCACTGGATTATGGAATCCTGTCTCAGGTTAAAACACAAAAGAGGTACATATAGGGACGTGGGCTATTCCCTTTATATGATATGGTGTATGCAAATGAGTTTCCCAGTGTGACCATAATCCTAGATGGAGAGAGAAAGCAAACTTGATTGATGCCACAAGGGAATTGTATGGTGCAGAAGATATACTGTCTGTGTTTCATTATCTGGATCTGAATATTATAGCAATTGCAAAGATATTCATCTTACAAAGAAGGTTGGGATCCATGCGGCATTGTCTGTGAATGATAGGTTGTCTTGATCATACATGATGGCTTTTCTGACATACCATGCCTTTGGAGCTTTGGAGTCATTTACTTGATGTTCTAAAAGTTGTCCTGTAAAGTCTAGTGTGGAAATAAACATGCATCTGAGATGAAAGATATCAACATTTTGCATATGTCTTTATGAAGTGACAGAGAATGTGTGTTGCATAATGTGAGGTATGAATCTGACATGATAGAGCTTGGAGGGAAGGGCACACCGAACTGTGATTATATTTCAAACATTGCGGTAGGAACAAGTAAACATTACGTCGACATGTTTTACAATGATGATTTGTAACATTTATGATCTAGTTTTATGTGCTATTCCAATAGTTGTTTTTGAAATTTGCAGATTATTTTTGTGGACTTCAAGATCATGTTTCATGAATGGTCATTTCAAACAATTCCTCAGTGGTTATTTTATGCATGTTATAAAGTATTTCAGCACAGTACTTTATGTATCTGGCATCGTAGTCCTACTCAGTTTGTGTACTTTATGCATAAGGCCATTGGTGTCATAATGCATAAAGCGATGATTAGGGTATTATAAAATGGCTTTAAGCCTATAATCTCTCAGTTTTTGCACTCTGTGCATCCTATGTATCAGAAAAAGTCAAAGGATAGGTAGTTATCAAGCAACTTGAAGTATGATGCACAACATTTGCCATGCTTGTTTGGCTTAAAAGAGTGACACTTTTTAGGGGGGAAGGTATGCCCTATATCCTCATTTCGTGTAACAATAGTCTACGGATGATTGTCACCTGTGAAGAGCACATGCAAATGTTATCTTAGTGCTTGTATACTCTTTGACACAGGAGCGTTAATGTTTGATCCTGTCTTCTTGAAGATAGGAATAAAGTTTGCTAAAGAAAGAAAGAAAGCCTTATGAACGTTTTTCAAGGCCAAAATTGGCTTATGATATTAAATTATACCAGTGTGGGATGTTATTCTTATTTTTTTTGTTTGGGAGGGAGAAATTAAAAAATTCCTTATTGAGATTGCACACTATTGATTCAACAAATAAATAAAATGCAAACTAACAGGCAAATAAAGAAATACGTATTTGCTTGTTTTTTAAGATTATTTTTTAAATCTTTGGAAAAGATCTGCTAGCTACTTATAAAAACCATCTTAATCAAGGCTTGCCGCATAATTCTTATCTTTCTTCTTTTAACGGGGGATACCACTATAAATTTACCATTGTACAACAGCATCCTTCATTCCTTATGCACTGGATGTATCCACCTCTGGAATTTCACAAGTATATCACTTATTTAAAAGAAATGTTACTTAATTGCTCCCAGATGAAAGGATAAAGTTTCAGTTACTGAAATGGGTCTTTTTTGATCTAGATTGTTATGAATTCATGGATATTCGTTGTCTTCATTCTGCAGAAAAATGAAAGGCCTGTATTTTCTTCCTTCCAGGGATCTTTTCATCATGACAAACCGGAAATGCATTGACGATCATATTTCGCTTTTGGGATGGTGTGATGAAGGTGCCAAATCAAAAATCTCTAAGCTTAAAATCTTGGATGACAGATTTACCCCAAGAATTGAGCTTCAAGGTGTGTATGATCTAGTGTACGTTTTCAGTTTATTCTGGGATCACATCTAGATATTGAAGATGAGTTATATATGTCCCGTGCTAATAATACAGTATGATGATCGAATCCCTTGTGTTTTTAGTGAATGAAGGTGCCAGTTATAGTCCACCTGGTGAAGTGATCCATGCTTAACAGTAGTGGTTTTCATTTCACTTTCAGTAGAGGCATTGGACCTTGATATGTATGAATATGTACTGCTAGGAAGGAATATTTCTTCTCTAATGTAATATTCATCAGGTGAACACTCAAAACCACACTGTCATAGTAAGTGTCATGTGGAGTTTAGAGAGCCACGCTGCTCTACAAAGCAGACTGTGTCATTTGGGCTCTAACCTGCAGACATTGGAGTCCCCTGTGAGGCCTCTCATGGGGAACTTTGACAAATCGTTTGCAGATATTGAGGAAAGGCCAATCCTAATTTATTGATATCTGAAGTTTAGAGACCTACTGTTGCCTTGATCGAACCTTACATAGCTTGCAGGCTTCAATACAACATTAGTTATTAAACATTCAACTGTGCTTGCATAGCTGCTCCATATATTTTGATGTGTTTATAGTCAAATCTGATCAGCCAATATTAGAAAAATGTGCGTTGTGCCACGTTGTCTTAGATGGGATGGTGCAGCTTTTTTAATTCATCACAGAAATGATCAATAAGATGATTCACCAACTTAGGATACAATTTATCAATTGTTCTGCACATATGCTACAGTGCTTTATGGAAGCTGAGTTTCATGCATCTACAAACCATGGAAATTGATGCATTAGAAGGTGGTTGATTGATGGGGTTTTCTCACTGTTGTATGTGTTCTCTACATGGGTGCGACCCTTTGAAGAGTCTAATATAACTTTTGGTGCATGATGCATCTTTCATAGAGTACCTTGAACTCGATGGTAATATCCTGGCTTTTGTATTAATGGTGAATGTCCTAGAATTATGACACTCATGCAACTTGCTTTTTGGTTTAGGGGGAAGTGATTGTGGGAATGGGTGTATTTGGCGAATGTCCATATGGACTTCCCCTTTAAACGTTTATAAACACCTTTGCATACATGAGCATTTTGATGCATGATCGTATACACTATTGTTCTCTTAAATGTGTGGCATGTGGGAAGCTTCTATGTGAGGTTGTAAGTGCATTTTTGGGTGGAAAGTTATCACACTTGGAGCATATAAATAATTGTTGATAATTTCATAAAATATGACATAAATCAAGCCAGTTTACAAATCTAGACTTTCTCGAGTGATACATCCTTTCATGAAAAGTTGTGTCTTATGTCACAATGAGGAAGGAAAGTTGGGATGGGAGAGGGTCCTCACCATTCGTATGTATTATTTGTTCTTCTTATGAAGATTCATGGTTGGAATAACAAAACTAAGAAATTGCGTGCTTTAGAGGTGCTTGTCATTCATGCATTTATTCTCTGTTTCGAAATGCAAAAAGAGTGTGTGGTAGAACCTAGATGTCTGTTGAAGATAGTTTGAGTTGTACCCTATATGCCTGTTGAAGAGTAGTTTGAGTTGGTTTATTTGTGAAGATTGACCTCACTTGCTGTAACTGTTAAGAACAGATTTTTATGGATCTCCATTGGGGAGTAGGCTTCCCAGGAGGTCACCCAGCCCGATTCTTTTCTAGCATGGGCTCACTTAACCATGAGGATTCCACAAGCTGAGTTGGCCACCTCACCACTGAAAATGGGTTGTGAGAGGCTTGTGAACTAGGCAACTTATGCTATCTTCATAGCCAAGCACCACTTCTATTCACAAGTTAGGCTTACCCAACAATCTCCCCCTTGAGCCAAACTTGTTGTTGAATGTCCATTCCTTGAGCTTTGACTTGCTTTTTGGTACATTTGAGCTCCTTTGAAGTTTGGATACATCCTCAAGGATACAATATCGGATACTATCGGCTTACCCAACAATCTCCCCCTTGAGCCAAACTTGTTGTTGAATGTCCATTCCTTGAGCTTTGACTTGCTTTTTGGTACATTTGAGCTCCTTTGGATACATCCTCAAGGATAGTATCTGATACATCCTCAAGGATAGTATCGGATACATCCTCAAGGATACAATATCAGATACATTTTTCTCATGAGGGGTCATGTTAGATCCTCCAGCTCCTTCCTGCTGGACAAGTCAAGACACAAGCCATATTCACAAACAACAGAAGGGAAGACATCAGACTCACCTTTTGGCTCTAGAGCCAAATGGGCTCACACCTGAGCTTAGGAGCCTGCCGCTAAGTGGGTAGCATGCCCAAATGACCCCAAAGATATTTATTGAGGTCTATCACCCTAGGTAATTGGTTTTCCCAAAAACACTAACCCAAATTTTCCTTAAAGCAAACCCACTCCGGAAAACCCTAATTTTGAATTTTGAAATGTGTAGATGGAATTTATTCCTACATAATGTTATTATGTTTTGTCCTCGTTTGTCTGATAGTCTTCTGTATAACCTGGAAATCAGACAAAAAACAGAAAAAAAACTCAGGAGGGGTTACATGATCCAGATATGAATCTCAAGATAACTAAAGAAAAAGGCATTAACTCATTTGTTTTCCTGCATTATGCTGTTGTGTTCTGTGTGTATTTTGAAATAGTTGGGGGCCAGAGTAGTTTGCAGTGCTATAAATGGAATCGGTGATGCTTGTAATAGTAGGGTTCATGATAATGATAGGCACTGTGAGTCGTGATACCGGTTGGTTTGGATCTTGTTGATTGAATAGTATGATACATGAAGAAAAAGAATCTAATAACCAAATTGATATTTCCCTACTCTCCAAACTTATGATTGTGTCATATTGTAGAGTCCTTTTGTTTTCTCCTTCTAATTTTTATTCAATTAGGTTAAAAAATACCTAAGCTAGCTTTTTTAAATTCGCATTGTTTTAATCATTCATATTCTTCTTAAGTCTAACAGAATGATAATAAGATGGAAATTTTTATGACACTGTAATTAAGGTAGAGATTGGTTTAATTACTCATTTTGCTAATATTCATATGTAATTAAGTGGATTCTAACCATGTTTGTTGTTGAGATTGCAGAATCTGGGGATGATAATTATGTTGTAGGACTTGCTGTGGATAGAACAACATTATCCATTGAAATTGCTGGTCCCAATGGTGAGAGTGGCGAGACACTTGAACCTGGACCTGTGTTGTTTTGCATGACAATTGAAGGGAATTTGAGCCTTTTTTCAGTAGCCCGGTACGATTCTTTTCTTGTCATTCTTTGAAGTTGTTCTAATTTCTAATGCTGTGGCTCCAGGCTGAAGAATAATGAGTAGAATAGATGGAAGTGTGTGTTCCAAAAGAGAATGCCAGTAGGAACAGACATACATGCATGTGTGATGATCGCTTGAATATTTGTAATTATTGTCTTCTTGGGTCTGTATTCTGTATAATCTAAGCAATTTTTCCTATTATTATTGTGTTCCTGCTGTGTGTAAGCTTCTTCTCTTATCCATGCTTCTTGAATGGTAGCTTGTGAAATTTTCCTTCAAGACATCTTCATATGATTTGGTAAAGCAAAAATGGGACTACTCTCCATCATACCTTGATCTTTGATATGCTTGAGAGTTGTGTAAGTTGTAACTAATATGACCAAATCTAGCATGCCATAACTTCATGTTCTCTTTAGGTGTCGTAGACCTAACAACATAAGCATGACTAATTTTCGACAATAAACATTACACTTTTGTTTTCACGTTGCAAAAGACAATGCTCCTCATTTGGATTGAGGATTTGGCATGAGTCTTTCTTAAAAATGACTTTATAGCCATCTTATAAGGTGGTGGAATTGGAAGCGAATTCTTCTTCATTTTTGGAACATAAAAGAACATTAGAAATTGTAAAATGTCCTCCCGCACTTGATTTGAGGTTAACTTCTCCAACACCTACCACATCTAGATCATGACGATTTGCCTTGGTCATCCTTCTCCCTCTAGATTTAGTAAGGGAGAAAAATACCTTTTTGTGACTTGTCATATGCTTAGTAGCTCTAGAATGAAAAATCCAAGGATTTTTTGAGACTGCATTTGATGTTGCTAGATCAAAAGCTACTTCTTGGACATGCATATGATTCTTCTTTTGAAGACTTAGGTTGATCCATCTTCAACATTATTACATGATGATTTCTTTTTCTCATTAAAAGTCCTCTTTTTGCATTCTGCTATCTAATGCCCAGGTTTCTTGCAATAGTGGCATATACCTTTCTTTTAGGAGGATGCAGGGACGTAGATTCCTCTTTAGGAGTGCTAGAAGTACTGGAACTAGATGTGGTAGAAGAAATGGATGAAGATCTAAAAGTTGAAGACTTTCTTTCCTTTTTGCTCAACTAGTTGTTCTTCTCCTTCTTTGTTGTCTCTTTCTTCTTTCCTTTGGATGATGGCACCATGGCTTCATCCTTCTCTTCCATACTTTTATCTTGGTCTTCATATTGAAGTAACAATAACTGTAACTCTTCAAATGATATTTCTCTATCTCTTGTAGGAGAGAAAGAGAACTAACAAAAGCACGTTATGTAGATGGAAGTGAATTTATGAGGGTATTCACCATCTCATCATCGTCTATAGTAACTCCAACATTAGGTATCTGATGTCGTAAGTCTTTGAGCTTCAACATGTGAGACTGAACTGATTCACTAACTCTCATCCTTATGTTGGCTAACTTTCTTTTGAGATGAGCTTTCTTAGCAAGGTTTTTGCTTTGATGGAGGTTCTCTAATTCTGTCCAAACTTGACGAGAGGTTTCGCCTGACCTGATTTGTGGAATGATATGCCTCTTGACTCCCATAGCAAGAAATGAGAGTGCTCGTGCATCTCGAGAATCCCATCTTGACTGTTCATCTATAGGTTGAATTCACGCTTGTCTCCCTATGTGTGATAACTAGAAAGTCTCTTGAAGCTTAGAAAATGAAGGTTTGTGAATGATGTGTGTGTGTCACTCTCCTCCCATCCAATATATCCTCTTGCATCCAAAAATAGTAATGCTTTGGAATGGTTTAGTGTCTCCATGTGGCCATTATGCAACACTCATCCCCATTACCATTGAATACCTTAGGATATCCCTCGAGCTTGGGACCTTGGCTATGGCTGGACCTTGCCCCACACACACATGGAGTGGTCTTTGTAGACCAATGTTTGATACTCTCTCCTTCTTTTAAAGATCATTGTCCTCAATGATCAATGAGGGAAAGTACTTGCAAACCAAAGCTTTTGATTCCCAAGTAGAGTCTATAAGTGGTAATCCTCTCCAGGTTACTAGATACTCGTGGATGACATGATTCCTCAATTGTTTTTGTCTCAAATCTAGTATCCTATATGGAGAATGATCTGTGCTATCACTTTCTTGCCAAGAAACAATACCCCAATACCCCCTACTAGATTATCCTCCCTGGAAATATACTGTTTACTCGTATGAAACACTAGATGGACTGTGCAATATGGAGGAAGCTCTAATCGGTATGCAACATCACTAAGTTTCTTAACTATCTTCCAAGGTCCGCAAAACATTGGTGAAAGCTTAGTACACTTCCCTGTGGACAATGAAGTAGACCTAGTTGGCACTTGAAGAAAAACTCGCATGGGTATAAAATGAGCCATCTTGCTCAATCTATCTACCACAACTAGGATAGTATCCCGCTTCCTTTGGGTCTGCGGTAACCAAATTATGAAGTCCATGGATACACTATCCCAGTTATGCTCTGGAATTTGTAAAGGATGTAAAAGACCTTGTGTCTTTACCCTTTTTGCCTTGTTGACTTGACACATAAATCATTGCTGAACATATGTGTGAACATCTCTGGCTAATCTAGGCCACCAAAATGTTCTTCTAACAAGCTGAATTGTCTTGTCAACACCAGGATGCTTTGTACAAGGAACATGATGGTTATTATGCATGACTTTTCTTCTCAAATCTCGGAAATCTGGTTTGCGTAACCTTTCCTTTCCGTTTAACTATTCCATTTTCCTTTGAGAAATTGGAATACGGACTTAACTTGTTTGCTTTACTAGGGGAAGAAACAACTAGAACTGCCTCATATCCTATCATAGAGTCATCATTGATGGCTCGAATGATCTCTAACAAATGTGGATCTTCCATCTGTGCTTCCTTTATGTCTCGAAGCAATGAGCTTTCTAGAACTATAAAGCTCATTTGATACACTATCAGTGATAATGCATCAACTACTATATTCTCTTTGTCTCTTCTACATAGGATTTCCAAGTGAAACTTCTGCATGAGCTCATTCCAATGAGCTTCTCTTCCTCGAAGATTTGGTTGACTACAAAAGTACTTTGAGTGTATGGTGATCTGTGTCTACCTTAAAGTCTGCACCATAAAGATAGTGTCTCCAGACTCTAAGAGCATGCACCATTGCATACAAGTACTATTCATGCACTGACCACTTTGAGTATAGAAGCCTCTGAAACAGCTTATTTCAGAGTATCAAAACTTTCTTGTTGCTCTTGCTTCCATGTAAATGACACTTTGCCTTGAAGCAAGTTAGTCATAGGCGCAGCTATCAAGGAATAAGAAGAAATGAATTTCCGATAGAAACCGGAAAGTCTTAGAAATGACCGTAATTGCCCCTCGTCTTGAGGAGTAGGCCAAGATTGAATAACTGAGACCTTCTTGGGATCCATCTAAACCCCATTGATCGATACCACATGCCCTAAATACTCTATCTTTGGAAGGAAGAACTAAGTCTTTTTTGGATTTACAAACAATTGATTTTCGTTTAACTTATTGAATACTAATCTCAAATGACTTTCATGCTCATGTTCAGACCTACTATATACTAATCTCAAATGACTTTCATGCTCTCAAATGACTTTCAACAAAATTGCAACACACTTTCCAATGAATGGTCATGAAATATCATTCATTAACAAAACTGATTGAGCCAAGAGTGGACGTGGAAATAGCACTGATTGAGCCAAGAGTGGACGTGGAGGTCGACTCATCTTAGTCCATGAGGACCTCTGACCTTGGGAGCCAATGCCCCTGTGGCCATCCTCATAAACTAGAGCCATCTTCATGGCTTGTGCCAAGGAGTGACACCGCTCCTTCCTCACTAAAGGTTGAATAGTTTTTGTAAGTCCCTAGACGAACTTGTGGACCTTGAGAGACTCTGGGATAGGGTCAAGTACTTTAAGAAGTACCTCTCTATACTTATCTGAGTACTCTTGAACGGTTTGGTTTTTTTGATTGTTGAAAAATGAAGTGAGCGCTACACCTCTCGTTAGGTGGTACAAACTTATTGTTGAAGGAGACTTTAAATTGCTCCCAAGTCGTGGGCTCTTTCTTTTCTTGCTCTATCTTATGCCACCACCCGTGGGCAATGTCCATGAGATTATATGTGGCCTGCAGAATTTTATGCCTATTGTCCACGATATGGCATAAATGGATGCAATGCTTGCACTTGCTGAGCCACTGCTCAACAACATCAACAGTTCTAGTAGTAGTCGAGCCGCGATATCTAGGTGGCTTAAGTTCCTTAAGCTTCCATCAGGCCTCGCAAACTAGTACGGTCTCTCTAAGAATCTCTGGAGCTGATGCTCACTTGGACCATCCAACTCCATCCTTGGGAGGTCGGTCTTTGGCACAACTTCGTCTTTCTTCGAGCCACACACATGCTCCAAGATATCATGAAGTGCACTCTCTACGTGTGCTATCCTAGCACTCATGGTCTCTATAGGATCTGAGGTATTCTCAGCCATGAGTGTATCAATCCTACCTGGTGAAGAAGGTCTTGATTCCATACCAAGATAAAGTGAAAGTCTCTTTTTATGTTTTATGGTTTTATGTTCTTAAAAAAAAAAAATTTATTTTTTATTTAATTTTTTAAGTTTATGTACGTTATGTACACCTAAGATAACAAAGTGGCAACGGAAATGAACTAATAACAAGCTTTTGCATAAAAAAATGACAGAAAAAGAAACTTTTAGTATGCTTTGCTTACTTTTTATGCATATGCATGCTAAATTTTTAAAACTTTTGGCAGCATTTCGGCAAGAAAACTGAAATTGGAAAAAATAACTAAGTGCAATACACACACTTTCCAAACGAAACAGTGTCGCACAATATATACACAATGAAACCAAAGGGCACTAAACTCCCTTGTAGAAAACCTCATGCTTGCGGCATGGTATAATAAATAAGATGGTAGAGAGTTCTTATATCTTCGTGGCTGCACTTGCAAGATCAAGCACGAACATACTACTTTCATGCAAAATGTAGACCTGAACAAGCTTCTAATGAACCTTATACTACATATGGGATGCATTAAACCTTATATGCATATACTGCACAAGCTGAACAAGCTTCTAGTGAACCTTATATGCATTCTTGCATAAAAAAGCAAGAATGCATATAAATTGACAAGAAAACTTAACTTGGAGTCCAAAACTTTGATGTGTAGGTGTGTGCAGCTGCGGAGATGATCAACACGCCCTCCTCTCGAGTCTCCAAGAGTATCTCTATGGTTATTGCGTCGAAAAGGTGCTCGAACGGGGGTTATTGTTGAACAGCCAACTTTGGAGCTTTGTACAGGTCTGAAGATAAGTTGAAATGATAGCTTATAACCACTCAATGGATAGGTCTCTCATCAAGGAAACTATAGAAAGTGAATCACTCAATTTGGACACCAATTGAGTGAGATATGGCCAATATAGTGAAGGTAGGTAGTTCACATATATGTTATTGCAGAGGGTATTTGATGAGAGAACTAGAGAAAATTCGAAATTTTCTTCTTTGTAGCCGTTCCTTCCGCAGACGCGCAGCAGTTGTTTAGTCCCACTTGGAGCAGAGGATGAAAAATTTGCCTATATATGAAACATGGA
>CM035439.1:15268890-15277383 GCA_020310875.1 Ceratopteris richardii
CCATGTCTGACTAATGTAGAGTTTCCACACAGAGAGAGAGAGAGAGAGAGAGAGAGAGAGAGAGAGAGAGAGAGAGAGAGAGAGAGAGAGAGAGAGAGAGAGAGAGAGAGAGAGAGAGAGAGAGAGAGAGAGAGAGAGAGAGAGAGAGAGAGTCATATTAACGTCTTCTGGAGGCCAAACTTGGCCTATGAGACAGAAACCATGTACAAGTGTAGTAACCATGTGTAGAAGATAAAATGAAATATAAAGTATATCGCTACACAAAGCTATATAGGGCTGGAAAAGGGTGGGGAGACGTGGCTTTGACTCTGCAGATAGTGGCCACCTAATACATTGGGGGATCCAAAATGTGAGTCAAACGCCCTAGCTACTGGCATAGTTGAAAAAAACGCGTTTTTTATCAAAAATAAAAAACGTTTAGTACTTAAAAACGTACTAAACGTTTTTTATCACAGTTTGCATCATAAAAACGTTTTTTATTACTTTGGGGCCATAAAAATGCTTTTTTATTCACTTTGGACCATCAACATCAATGTTTAATGGTTCATTTACACTGATGTCATGGTCCATGGATTAATAAGTTATGTTTGAACCTCGATGTTATAGTTTTTTGAATAAGCAACAACTTACAAGTCATGATAATCATTTATATGTTTTTTCCATTTAATGTTATGACATGTATGTGATCACCATATGACTAATGGTACATATTGAAATTCAAATGCATTATTCAATCCTAAGTTTTTAGCCTTTAAATCTCATGTCTTCTAAGTGTATTGAGGTTATAACCATGATATTGCATACCTACAGGTCAACACCCGTCGGCCGCAACGTGTATTGTCTTCTATAAGATAGGAGTCTTTAAATCAAATTTTTTATGTGTTTTTAGCATTACATAGGTAAAGGAATGTTAGATGTGCATTATTCATGGATTATTAAAAACAAAAATTAAAAAATGTTGCGAAAAAATATAATACTCGTTTTTTATTTCCATTTTTTTAGTACTCTACGTACTAAACGTTTTAAAACCCGTTTTTAAAACTCGTTTTTAAAACTCTCGTTGTACTATGGCTACTGGTGATGGGTGGAGGTGGGTGTAGTATGTGGTACATCGGTGGTGGTTTGAGTGCCTCCTGAAGGAAGACAACCAGGGGGTGGTAGTACGCCTATGCTCCATCATGTGGTTGTAGAAAGACTTTTTAACGTCTATTAGAGGCCAAAATCGGCCTATGAGACAAAACATATACATCAGCATGATCCAATCCACTAGTGATCCCAAAAGGAAAATAAAGTATGAGTACAGAAAACGGGTATAAAAGGAGTGGATAGTAACTGACATCAAGGGTGTGGGGTGCTATGGGTATGCACTCTATATGCTCAATGGGTGAGATACAAATATGATATGCATAGGGAGGGGAGGCTCGATGGTATCACAACCCACTAAATGCCTGGAGTGGGTGTAGGATATAATGCATCGGTGGGTAAGGCATCATGGCGATCCTCAAAATGCTCTGAATGTCCAAATCGACAGGGGTGCGCTGCAGACGTCTCCGTATCTCCATGTCATGGTGTGCGTGAATCGCGTGAATCTCTCTCTGATGTGGATGGGCTCTCCGGAGTGGGGGTCTCGGTCGTCGACGTTGCCGTCTAAGCTCCTCTGCTGTGTGTAATGTGACACCCCACATCGAGCTGGGTCCTTGAGTGGTTGTGGGTCTGAAAAAATTTGTAATATAAGTCTGAGGGGGGGGCGAGGTGTATCTCCATCTGTTGCTGGAGAAGTGATGCACGGCGGTGTCGGAGCTCTACCAGGAAACGACCTAGAGGGCGTTGGTCCTCTGTCCCCAATAAAGCCCTGATCTCTCTGGACTCCCCTGAAGAGAGAGAGAGAGAGAGAGAGAGAGAGAGAGAGAGAGAGGAGAGAGAGAGAGAGAGAGAGAGAGAGAGAGAGAGAGAGAGAGAGAGAGAGAGAGAGAGAGAGAGAGAGAGAGAGAGAGAGAGAGAGAGAGAGAGAGAGAGAGAGAGAGAGAGAGAGAGAAGAAAGAAAGAGTTTTTTTATGTCTATGACAGGCCAAAGTCGGCCTATGAGACAAAACATAAGATACATGATACGGATGTCATCCGGCTGTCACAAAACTAAAGTAAGAGCATAAAAAGCTAATACAATCTAGTCTGCAACATGTGTGGTAAAATACTAAGGCTGATGGAGCCCATTCCTAGGGGTATATGCATGTCTATATGTTGAGGGCAATACAATCATGAAGATGCATCTGTCTACTAGCTCCATCCAGTGGTAATGGAGGGGTGGAGGATGTGATACATAGGTGGAGCTGGTGCTAGAGCTCTTTGTATGAAAGCTATAGGATATGCTCTCATCAGGGCTACTCGCTGTGTAGTCGCCTCGAGATGTCGGGCTCGAATCTCCTCTTTCTGGCGATGGTATAGCCTAACTCCTCTGAGTGCTGTGACTCGTGGTCGTTGTGACTCCTCTGAGCGCCGTGACTCATGTCACTCCTCGCTTGGAGTCAGGTGGGGAGGGGACTCTAGACCTCTGGAAAAAATCAGTGAGCTGTAGTTGTCTCCTCTCCACTTGTGTAGCTGTGTGTCTTTGTGGTAAGAGTGCATCTCTATGCCTCTGAATCTCTATCAAGAAACGTCCTAACTGTCTCTGATCTCGGGAGTCCATAATCTCTCGTAGGGTGGGCTGCCCTCTGAACAAAGTCTCATATCTTTCTCTAATATGAGTGTATGCTGTGCATCGACATACGAAATGCTCCTCACTCTCCACCTCCTCTCTACATAGTTTGCAGATCCGCTCTGCTCTCGGGACCCCACTGTGTCTCCCACTCTCGATCTCTAGTCTGTGCGATGCGACCCTGAGTTGTCCAATCGCTACTTGTGAACGCTGTGGCATATAGATGTCCATATAGCGTGGTCTTTGTATGAACCCATATGACATAATGGTGAGAAAATGATCCCTGTAGTCTGACATCCTCCCCTCTTAATTGGGTGAGCTCCATACTCTCATGATGTAGAGCCTCCATAAGTCATGTCTGATCACCAGATTCCTCTCGCTGCGAGAGAGCCGATAGTAAGGTGAGTTTGAGTCGTACTGAAAAGGTGGCAAACTCTCCATATCGAGCCCATGTGTCGCGAACCAAGCTCTGACATGTGAGTACTAGGCTCTATCATGTCCACTCTGAGATAACTGTATGGATGCCTCAAAAGCTCTACGAGTGAGTCTTTCGCGTGGTAACTCCCTCACCCTTTGTATGAAACTCACTGTCTGGAATAGTGCCTCGAGGACCATGGGTGGTGCCGAGAGCTCTGCTCGGATGATGTCATGTGGTATGGTCTGCTTGCTACGGAACAAGCGTGAGATCATACATATGGGGCCTCTCAATCTGTGCCCACTGATCGACCGTCAAGCCTGGTGCCCATACTGTCGCTGAATACATCAAGGTGGGGGCGACTAGTGTGTCGAAAAGCCACCCCTTCGTGCGGGGTTCTTGGAAGTGTGCCTGGTGACACCTCCTCGGGTGAGTCTGTCAATAGCTGCTTGCCTCATGGTGAAAGGTCCCGGTAGACTGGTGAAGGAACTCCCAAGTAGACATATGAAGTAACCACCTCGATGTGCCCTCCTCCTATGATGAAGATGGCTGCACTCCTCACTGCACTGGACGTGTGAAAGATCATGACCTTGGTCTTGCCAAGGTTCACAACCAATCCTCTATGTGAGCAAAAATCATCCAAGGCTCCGAGGTGGCATTGAAGCCCCTCATGTGACTCTGAAATCAAAACAATATCATCGGCATATAAAAGAATGTGAACTGGGGTACCTCTGAGGTCGCTTCCCTCTTCGCCTACTCGTAGTATGTAATCGGAGATCTCATCAATGTAAAGCCCAAAAAGTGTCGGGGAGAGGGGACAACCTTGCTTAACACCAATGGTGCTAGCAATGGGCTCTGATAAACCTCCAGGGCATCAGACTCGACCAGACACCTTCTCGTAGAGAGAGTAGATGGCCCATATCATCTCTGTCTGGATCCGAAGGCTCAGTAGGCGCTGGAATAGCCTCTCACATGGAACTGTATCAAAAGCCTTGCGGAAGTCCACAAAGCAACAATAAAGCCTCTTCTTCCTTGCCTTTGCCCCATCAATGAGACAACGCAAGATGAAGATATGGTCGATAGTGGAAAAAGCTCGTCTTAACCCGGCCTTGCCTGGTGCTCGGAGGCCCTCTGCCTTTGCATATGAGCTAAGCTCTTCCTCAAGTACTGCTCCATATAACTTGGCCATTGTGTGGCCAATCATGATAGTCCTGTAGGTACCTGGATCCAGAGCATCGCCAGATTTGTGGATAGGCACAATAGTATGCTGTGTCCACTCCTCTGGGAATCCCTCCCCTATGGCCCAGTTGAAGACATGTGCAATCAACGGGGCTATAGTGGAGGCTGCATAGATGAGGTGCTCGCTCCGTAAACCAGTGTGGTCGGCAGCCCGCCTGTGCTGCATGCGACGTATGGCCCTCTCCACCATGGATGTAGTAAAGAAAGAGGAGTGTGTGGGTTGAGGCTAAGTGGATGTGGGATGGGTGGCTGTCGAGGCACATCATATAGTCGCGCTGCATAATCTCGTCAGATCTGTGGGTCCTCAATGGGTGTAGTCGAACAAGGCTCGCGGAGAGCGCGCCATGCAGTCGCACTATCCATGCTCATGAATAGACGGTATAGCTCAAGCTCCTGTGCCTCTTGGAATGCCCGTCTCTTTAGACGGGTCAGTGCCTTCATCTGTCTACTGGCCGCTCTCTCTGTAATCTCTCCCAAGGCTCGTCGTGCATGTAGGTGTCTATAAAGTGCTCTACGCTCATCATCGTACCAATTGTTATGGGGTCTAGTCCCAAGGGGAGGGATACGTCATGTATGAGTGGTATGAGGGAAGGAGTTGATAGCTGAGGTATGTAAGATGGATGAGATATGTGAGGTGAGAACTGAGAGGGGGGTGGATGGATGTAGTAGGCCTAGGCCACACTCGACCTCAGATGAGTATAGAGGGGCTAGCTCACGTGTGAAGTGAATCGTGGTGTATGGGGTACATGTGATAGGTCTATGTGGAGTTCTATCCCCAACGATGGAAAGAGAGAGGTATGTGTGATCGGCTCCGATGGGTATAGGTGGGATGGTAAGCGATGTAATGAGGTGGGTGGCCTCCCTCGATCCCAAGATATAGTCAACTGTGCTCCCTCCTCCTCCGAGAGACCCATGTGGCATGCAAGTCAAGCCTCCTGAAGTAGGCCACTAAACCATCCCGTTATAGATGACGAGACGGTGCTCAGATCCAAGCCTAAGTAGATGTCGTCCATATGTGACTCTCACTGGAATCCATGTATCCGGGGCAGTCCTCTCTCTGGACTCTCATGTGTCTCTGTAAGTAGGATGATGTCATGGCCTCTCATCACCTCCTCGAGTCTCTCTGGGTGTGTCCATAGATCTCCGTTGTAGTTCCAGACTTCCAAATGGATCTCTTCTCGTGTCCCATAGGCCGCGAGTTCTATGTGATGACCTTGCCATCTATGATGACCCGACCATCTCTATAGGATGCTCGTTTCCCCTCTTTGCGGGCATGGTGCACCCTAGGCATACATGCACGCCTATGTGCGACTTGCATTTTGGTGAGGTCATCATCGAGATAGACGGGTGGGCCTTCGAGTCCTTGTAGGATTATCCTCTTGCGAAGGAAAGTAGATCGTGACTCGCCATGGGGGAAGTGGAGGATGAGGGCTCGTTTTTTAGTGGCATCTTTGCCGACTCTCCAAGCTTTAGTGAAAGGAGATGTTTCCCCCTCCATATATCCGAGTTTGGCGCATAACATCCTTCCATCTTCTTCCGGAGTGGATCCCTCCCTCTCTCGCATTCCAGTGACTCGTACATTGAGGCGTCTAGCTTGCCTCATCCTCTCTTCCTCGATAGTGTTGTGTACGAGGAGAGTCTCTTCTTTATGTGCTTCTTCACGGGCCTCTTTTTTGAATATTTTTTTTTTTACTATTTCCACCCAACCCTCTTTGGTGGCTTCGAGTTTGTCTTCCATATGCTTCGTGATTTTCTGCTTTGAGGGCTTCCTTGGTGATGGTATGAATCTCACCTTCCTCTAGGGAGAGTGATGCCACCGTTGTCTTGAGGAGAGCTATTTCTCTCTTCAAGATATCTCGTTCCTTCCTCCATTCCTCTTGTGCTTCTTCCCAAGTTTCTTTTTCTATTATCCTCCTCTTCTCCCACTCCTCTTTCTCTTTCTTCCATTGATCTTTTTCCCTATGGAATGTCTCTGTCTCTTTTTCGAGCTTAGATAGGGGGGCAATGATTTTGTTGATGGTGGGGGGAGAGAGAGAGAGAGAGAGAGAGAGAGGAGAGAGAGAGAGAGAGGAGAGAGAGAGGAGAGAGAGAGAGAGAGGAGAGCGAGAGAGAGATGAGAGAGAGAGAGAGAGAGAGAGAGAGAGAGAGAGAGAGAGAGAGAGAGAGAGAGACGAGAGAGAGAGAGAGATGAGAGAGAGAGAGAGAGAGAGAGAAAGACTTTTTAACGTCTATTAGGGGCCAAAATCGGCCTATGAGACAAAACATATACATCAGTATGATCCAATCCATTGTGATCCAAAACGAAAATAAAGTGTGAGTACTGCAAACGGGTATAAAAGGAGGGATAGTAGCTGGTATCAAGGGTGTGGGGTGCTATAGGTATGCACTCTATATGCTCAATGGGTGAGATACAAATATGATATGCATAGGGAGGGGAGGCTCGATGGTATCACAACCCCCTAAATGCCTGGAGTGGGTGTAGGATATAATGCATCTGTGGGTAAGGCATCATGGCGATCCTCAAAATGCTCTGGGCGTCCAAATCGATAGGGGTGCGCTGCTGACGTCTCTGTATCTCCATGTCATGGCGTGCGTGAATCGCTTGAATCCCTCTCTGATGTGGACGAGCTCTCCGGACAAGGGGTCTCAGTCGTCGACGCTGTCGTCTAAGCTCCTCTGCTCTGTGTAATGTGACACCCCGCATCGAGCTTGGCCCTCGAGTGTATGTGGGTCTGAAAAAGTCTGTAATGTAAGTCTGAGGGGGGGGGGGGGGGGGTCAGGTGTATCTCCATCTCCTCCTGGAGGAGTGATGCGCGACGGTGCTTGAGCTCTACTAGGAAACGACCTAGAGGGCGTTGGTCCTCTGTCCCCAATAAAGCCCTGATCTCTCTAGGCCCCCTGAAGAGCTGTGGGTAGCGGTCTCTGATGTCCTCATATGCCTTGCATCTACATGTGTAGAGCTCCTCGTCCTCCACCTCCTCTCTACATATCCTGCATAATCGCTCATCCTTGGGGGTATGTGTGGCTCGCCCAATCTCAATCTCGAGCTGGTGTGATGATACTCTGAGCTGCCCAATGGCCACTCTCTCAGCTGATGCCATATATGTATCCATGTATCGTGGTCTCTGAATGAAACCATCCGCTGTCACAGTCAGGAAGTGCTCTATGTAGTGTTGCCTCTTGTGGGAAGAGGCCCCCGTGGTGCTATCCATGTCTCCCTGACGTGTATCTGTATTAGGTCCTGACGGATGATCCTATTCCTCTCCGAACGAGAGAGGGTAATGTGGGGGAAGAGAAGTCATATTGAAAAAGGGGGGAGATCCGTAATGCTCATGCCATGGTCTGCTAACCATCGGTAAGTCTGTGCATACCATACTCGCTCATGCCCTGTCTCTTCCAAATGTCCAGAGCTCTCAAATGCAAGCCTGGTGAGTCGGCTAGTGGGGAGCTCTGTGACTCTCAGAATAAAGGTCACCAACTGGAAGAGGGCCTCCACTAGCATCGGTGGTGTGCCAAGCTCAGCTCGTATAATGTCATGTGGAACGGAGGGCTTGCTGCGCAGCAAGCGTGATATCATGGTGATCTCGGGCCTCTCAATCTGCGTCCACATCGCCTCTGTGATCCTTGGTGCCCATACTGCTTCTGCGTACATCAATGCGGGTGTCACTAGAGTGTCAAAGAGCCACCCCTTAGTCGGGGCTCTTGAAAATGTGTCTGAAAGCAGCGTCTCTCCAATCCTGCAAGTGCCGCATAACCTCGCGTCAATCTATCTCTCGCAGCATGTGCCATGGAGAATACCCCTGTGCTTCCCGAGAAGGTGATACCTAGGTAGACGTAGGAGTCCACCACCTCTATCTGTCCTCGAGCTGCTGTGAAAGAGGCGCGATGGCGTACTGTCCTGGAGGTATGGAAGATCATGACCTTGGTCTTGCCAAGGTTCACTGTGAGTCCTCTCTCCATGCAAAAGGTATCGAGGGCCTGTAAATGTGACTGCAACCCCTCCTGTGACTGTGAGAGCAGGACAATGTCATCAGCATATAATAGGATATGTACTGGCGTACCTCCGAGGTCTCCTCCTCGCCCTCTTGCTCTCTGTATATACTCGTGATCTCGTCGATGTAGAGACCGAAGAGAGTGGTGAGAGAGG
>CM035439.1:15287383-15372383 GCA_020310875.1 Ceratopteris richardii
CTAAAATTTACCCCAAAAACTTGGAACAAAAACCCCTAAAATTTGGCCGAAAAAGCCTGTCAATCGCGATCGACAGGCCTGTCAATCACGATCGACAGGTCTGTCAATCGCGATTGACAGAGGTGTTTGTCGGGGCCTGTCGGTCGCGATCAACACATCACTCCCGATTGATAGTATCAATCGCGATCGACAAAGTCGGTTATGAGTCCTGTCAATCGTGATCGATGGTGGCAATCGCGATCGACACTTTTTTCAAGATTTTTGCCATGATTTTAGTCGATTGGGGATGTGTCCGTCGCGATAGACACGTGGCAACACAAGTTTTAGTGTCAATCGTCAAATTTCAATCGGTCGCGATCGACAGTGTCAATCACGATTGACTGAATCCTATGTGGTAGTCAGTCAGTCGTGGGGGCTATCGGTCGCCTTCGACAGGTCTGTCAATCGCGATTGACAGGGTCTGTCAGCCGCGATTGACAAAGGTTGTCGATCGTGGCTGTCGATCACGATCGATGGTGTCAGTCGCGATTGACAGAGAAACTGGGAATTTTTTTACTGTTTTAGGTGATTTAGAGTGTGTTCATCTTGTGTGTCATTGTGGTGTGCTTTGTTTTACCAAATAAGCTATTTTTCTGTCGATCGCGATCGACAGGGGTCTGCGACACAGAGACAGGGCCGAGCTTTTCCGTACATGCACAACCTGCTGGAGATGGTGGGATAGCCAGATCCTGCAAGAAAACTCAAGAAACATGCAAAAGGAGTGCACACAAATCGCTCTCTCGCTCTCTCTCACAAGTGGAATGAGGGAAATGGAGGGGAGAAGGTGATATGATCCAAAAACTAAAATTTTTGCGACGATGGAGATGGTGAAGATGGTGATGGTGATGATGATGATGAAGTAAAAAAGAGAAAAATAAGAAAAAGTAAAGAAATTACCTACAACGCCAACGTCTCAACTCTACGTCTTACCATCAGATGCTCGTCCTCAAAGCTCGCTCCCCGGCAACGGTGCCAAAATTTGGTGTAGCTCAGTGATGAGTAGCACCTCCTTTAATGTCAATCCGAGAAGACGTGAGGATGGTATGAAAACCTCGAACAAGTGATGGCACAAATGTGTGAGTGAGAAGCACACTAACATGCACACACATACACACACACGAGCACACAAGGTAAGACAAAGAGAGAAGCAATGGAGTTCTTTAGATTACTTCAAAAGTGCTCATACAAGTTCAAATCTATTACAAGCTAACCTCTAAAATGAGCTCTCTAGCTCTATTTATAGTTTTTGACTAGCTTTTGGCCCTGTCCAGACCTAGTGTCTGGCCTAGTTAAAAATTAGGTTCTAGGGCCTATTTGGGGGCTCAAACGAAGTCTAAAAATTATGAAAATTGGTACGATGCTACTTCTAATACTCCTCAAGCTCGAGGACTCCTCGGCTTGCACAAAACGGAGTTACAAAAAGGTGAAATGGTATTTACAATGATGTAGAGTGACTAAATTCACTATTTAGGAAGTATTACTTCATGGAAAATTTTGGACGGCCTACTTGCCAAATCTTCGTTGACTACTTTGTCTGCTGGTATTTTCTCTTCGCTCTGAATCCCTTCTTTGACTTCCTTGTCTTGTGAGTCCTTGTGTACCTTGACTACTGCCAATATAGGGGGAAAACCCTCCTAAAGAGGGAAAAAGTATCCCAGCGGTCCTAGTGTGTTCACACATATCACTACCTAAATATATCAACAAATCCCCCCTAGGAGTGATGCAATGAACAAGGACCTGGCACTCATGTATAACGAAGTGCCAAGCTATGTGGAATCAATCCAAAAAAGGAAGTACACCCAAAGCTTTGTGGAAATCTTCAAACGTCTCCCTAGGCAAAGCCTTCGTGAAAAGGTCTACAATGTTCTCTTGTATGGGCACATATGTCAAAATAATATCTCGAGCGGAGAACCTCTCCCTCACATAGTGATAGTGCACCTCAATGTGCTTAGTGCGAGCATAAGGTTCCTTGTACTTGCCAATGCACTATGATTGTTAGTGAAGATGGTGGTGGTAGAAGATAGAACAATACCCAAATCAGCCATAAGGCATCTGAGCCACACACACCCAACAATCGCTTTGAAAGATGTCCTATACTTAGCCTCACAACTAGAAGTGACCAAAGTAGGCTGCTTCTTGCTCAAACAAGATATGCATGAGCTACCAAGCATGGAGCAAATACCATTGGTGGACACATGAGCGTCATAGCAACCAACACACTCAAAGTCAGAAAAAGCATGCAAATCTGGCAGTAGTGATCCCCCTTGGGATAAAACAATCCAAGTAACCAAGTACCACTCAAGTAGTGAAAGAAGCACTCAACCACCTTATAATGCTTGACACTTGGGCAATGCATAAAGTTGCTCATCTCTGAGATAGCATACTAAATATATGGCCCAGTAATGTATAAGTAAATCAAACATCCAAGAGCTTGTTGATAGAGAACAGCATCAAATGCATCTTCAACATTGAGAAGAATCAATCGTAAACTTGTCTCCATAGGAGTGGCAATAGGTTTGCACTCTTCAAGGCCAAAACACTACAATAAGGTGTCAATATATTTTGTTTGGCACAAAGCTAGCCCATCATCAACTTGCATAAACTGAATGGCCAAATAATTATGCAAATGCCCCAAATCTGACATCTCAAATGAGGCATGCAATCAGCCTTAAAATCAGTAATATGCTTCTCATTAGGACAAGTCACCAACATGTCATCAGCATAGAAAACAATGATCATAATCACATCATATGCACACTTAATGTATAAGGTGCTATCAGTTGGACTATTCTCAAAACCATGTGCAATCAAGTAGGCATATATCTTTTCATACCAAGCATTTGGTGCTTGTTTCAAACCATATAATGCCTTTTTCAACCTAAACAATTTTTTTTTCATTCCCTTTCTCCACAAAACCACGGGACTGAAAACATGCACTTCTTCATGCAAGTCACCATTCAAAAATGCAGTTTTAATGTCCAATTGATGTACATTCCAACCATGATGAGTTGCAAGTTAACATATGCTACGAACAATAGTCATTCGCCATGTAGGAGCAAAGGTCTCATCAAAATCAATGCCTCTTCCGTGAGCATAACCTTTTGCAACAAGCCTAGCCTTATACCTATCAACTATTCCATCATGCTTATGCTTTAGCTTGTATACCCACTTAGTGACAATAGACTTCTTGCCAGGAGGCATCACACAAAGACTAGATACCATTTTTCATAATAGCATCATATTCTGATTGCATAGCAACCATCCAATTTTCTAAATTTTGTGCTTCATCAAATGAAATAGGCGCATTCTCATCACAAAGACTAGAGGTAGCCATTGTTACTATTAGTGTCCATGTGAAAGGCCAAATGGCGACCGGACACCTCTTTGTATATGTTCTTTAATAAAACATATAGTGGTCTGGTCAGTCATAGACTGTAAGTTCGATCGCATTTTTGTAAGACCTAAGAATTCTATCTTCGTGCTCCCTGTATACTGTATTTTTCTACGTATTCTACAGCCTTTGTGGGAAGTACTATGTGCAGCCTTATGAGCTTGGTTTTTTACTCCGATGATATCATCATGGAGCTCTCGAGAAGGAGAGCACATTGTGGTGCATTGACATCAAAATAGTTCACTCTTATAAGAGCAGTTCGACGCAAAAGCTTTGTTCCTTTTGTGCGAGCGAAGTGAGCCCCCCCCCCCCCCCCACTTTCTCCAAGGCTTACGACTAAGGTAGTGACTAAGGTGGCGACCAAGGCATAGACCTTGGCATACCTTGTCATCCGAGTCAGTGTTGGCACCGTTGGCTGCACGGGAGGTAGGACCTCAGTGATCAAGGAAGATAGAGGTTCCTGGTACTTCTCGCGAGATCACCCATCCCAGTACTATTCCCCCCAAAGCTCGCTTAACCGTGGCAATCTCTTGCCACTAAGCTACACTCTTGTGGTGTCTGAAGAAGGGGAAAGACTAAGGTTAACATTACCTTGAACATGTTTTGGTCCCTCAAAGCTTCATTCTTTGCTTTCAAAGCCTATTTTTGAAGCATTTTTGGGGTGTTTTTGGAGCCATTTTGGAGTACTTTTGCACATAGTTCTCTTCACATAGGTCCAAGAACATCAAGAAGAGTGTTCTTTGTACTTCTTCAACAATAAATATCAACTTTTGGGGCTGTATTTTCAGCCACGCTCATAAAACTACAGGTTTCTTGAAAGGTTTTCAATTTTGGTGGGAGCAGTTGCTGCAAATTTATGTAGGTTTTTTCAGCATAAAACATCAAAGTTGACAAAAACTTGGAAGTGTTTTTGGCTAGTTTTTGGGTTGTGCATTCAACCTCTTATTGTCATTTTACTGCATATATTGAGCACATACACACCATGTACGCTTCTGTGGATACCACTTATGTACATCCATGTGGTCATTGATATAGCGGTTATGTTTTTCGCATAAAGCCTTTTTTGTTTGATAAAGAGGGTCATGGTGAGGTTTTCTTCACTAGGAGACATATAGATGTCAGGTTCTCTTCGGTGATGTAGGTGGAAGACTTACCTAGCCACGCCATAGGAGATGTATGATAGTTGTTCATAGGTGCTCGATAAGCCTAGTTGGCTTCTAATTATATACATTGGAGTCAGTGATTCACTATGCAGCTAAACATGTCAGTACTTGTAGTTTTATGATATTTTGACACTGTTCATATGTCATTTTGCAGAGAATACTCTGGCAAAAATTTTCTATATTTCTGGTGTAGTCAACTATACAGTGGTCGAGTTACTCCTTGACACACTTATTCGTTGGTGTTTGGACTCTTTTAGCTCCATTATCATTCCATTCAATTCTCCACCATCATGGCATCATAGGTCTCAAGCACTTCTAGTGGATCAGGGTCGAGTGCCGCTGTTCTGAGGAGGAGTTATAACTTATAAGGCAAAGACCATTTCAAGATCCGAAACTTTGATGGCACAAACTTTGCTCTATGGAAGAATCAGATTAAAGATGTGTTGATTCAAAGGAGGCAATGGAAGCTAGTAAATGGAATTTCAAAGAAGCATGTTGACATAGATGAAGATGATTGGGATGAGTTAGATGAAATGGCAAGGTCTACCATTCACTTGCACCTGGTAGATAATGTTTACTTTACAGTATTAGATTGTGAAAGTGCAGAGGAGCTTTGGAAGAAGTTATGCAATACATATGAAAAAAAGACGACATCAAATAAAGTGTATCTGATGAGAAAATTATATGACCTTCGTATGAAGGACACAAATAGTGTTGCTGCTCATCTAAATGAGTTTGATGCTATATTCTCCCAGTTACAAGCTCAGAAAATGGATATGGATAATGAAATGAAAGCAGTATTGCTATTATGCACCTTGCCATCATCATGGGATAAATTTTGCACAACTATTAACAATAGTGCGCCTGGTGGTAAACTTGTCTATGATGACATATGTGGAGCACTCTTGAGTGAGGAGATTTGTAGAAAATCTATGGTTGGCACTCAAAGTGGAGATGCATATAATGTTCATGATTCTTACCAAGGAAAGAATCATCAATGGGTCAAGAGCACGAACAAGGAGAAGAATGGTCAATGGAATAAAAGTAGAAGTAAATCAAGGAAGAGGGATATTGAATGCCATTATCGTCATAAGAAAGGACACATGAAGAAAGATTTTTATGAATTAAAGAATGCTAAAGGTAAAGGATAGAATGTTGATGGGCATGTTAAACAGTTACCTGCACCATCTACTTCGACTGTGAAGATTGAAGAAATTAATGCTATTTTTGATGATGTTGATGTGTTGAAACTTGATAGTATTGTGTTAACTAAGGTTCTTATGGCAGATTCTCTTTCCCACATGCGGCTACTAGATTTTGGTGCTTCTTTCCATGTGACACCACACAGAGAAGGGTTGTCTGATTATGCAGCAAAGTTTCTTGGTACTGTGAGACTTGGTGACTCTTACTAGTGTGATGTCGTGGGGATTGGAGATGTGGTTGCACAGTTCATTGATGGTTCAAAATTTATTATGCATAATGTACGCCATGTACCTCAATTATCACGCAGTTTGATGTCAGTTGGTCAACTTGATGACCTTGGTTACAAAGTAGTCTTCTATGTTCACTCCTTTTGAATATCAAAGGGCAATATGGTTATTGCAAAAGGAAGCAAAGTTGGCTCAATTTATCCTTTATTTGTATCATAGAAAGAACACTTGTTAGCTATTATTGAATAGCGTATGGCTTGTATTTGGCATGGTCGTTTGGGCCATATATCTCGTAGTGGAATGGAAAATCTTTCTTGTTCTGGCTACTTACTTGTGTTATCTTTCTCTAATTTTTCATTTTGTGAGCATTGTCAATATGGAAAGCAAACCAAAAATGTGCATAGAATGCACATTGACTCTTCATTCAGCCTTTAGAGATCATTCATACATATGTGTGTGGTCCTATGCCCACTAGGTCCTTAGGTGGTTCGCTTTACTTTGTCACTTTCATAGATGATGCAACTAGAAAAACTTGGGTATATCCTCTCAAATAGAAGGATGAGGTATTCCCTATTTTCAGAAAATGTCTTGCTTCAGTTGAGACTAAAGAAGGAACTAAGCTTAAGGCTTTATAATGGGGGTGAGTATACCTCACATGAATTCACGCTTTTCTGTAAGTCTAGAGGGATTTGTAGAGAGCTTACAGCTCATCATATCCCAGTACAGAATGGTGTAGCTGAGAGGATGAATAGAACTATTCAAGATAGAGTAGTCTCTATGTTGCATCATGCAAACCTCTCACAAGGCTTTTTGGGCAGAGCAGTATTGACTACAGTTCATGTGATTAACTTTTCATCTAGTACTGCCAAAGGTCTGAAAGTGGCACAAGAGTTTTGGACTAGGAAGCCACCATATTATGATCATCTTTGAGTTTTTGGATGTGAAGCATATGTTCTTATACCCAAGAATCTTAGTCAAAAGTTGGACCATGAGTCAAAGAAATGCATTTTTCTTGGATATGGTCAAGATGGAAAATTTGGATATCGCTTATGGGATCCTAAAACACGATCAGTGATCAGAAGTAGTGATGTCATTTTCAATGAGTCTAAGATGCGTAAACGGCCCATTAAGGAGGTTGAAGTGAGAAGAGTGGTGTTTGAGGATACTAGTCCTTTGGTTAGCATGCATAAAAATGTTGCACACAGGGATGTTCAAGAGAATGTCCATTCAGATCAATCTACACATGTTCCTATTTAGCAACCATTGAGAGATTATGCACATGTCTCACATCCACCTGATAGATATGTTCTAGGTTTAGATTTTGTTATGCTAACAGATGCCAGTGACACTTCTTGCTACAAAGAGGCTATGCAGACAAAGGATCATGTCAAGTGGGAGCGTTCCATGAAGAGTGAGTTGGATTCTATGCACAAGAATGGTACTTGGGATTTAGTTGCCAAAGAGCAGGAAAGCTTTACCATGTAAATGGGTATATAAGCTGAAATTCACATCAGATAGTGCTTCTCCAAAGTATGAATCACGACTCATTGCAAAGGGTTTTAAGCAACAAAATGGTGTTGATTTTGAGGAAATCTTCTCTCCAGTGGTCAAGATGACTACCTTGTGCATGTTGCTTGGATTTGTTGCAATGGAGGACTTAGAGCTAGTCCAAATGGATGTGAAAACTGCTTTCTTGCATGGAGATCTTATAGATGAGATCTATATGGAACAACCAGAGGGTTATGTAGTTGCTAGCAAGGAAAGTCTAGTTTGTAAGCTTAAGAAGAGCTTGTATGGATTTAAACAATCCCCTAGACAATGGTACCAAAAGTTTGATGGTTTTATAAATTTCAAGGCTATTCTCGAAGCAATGAGGATCATTGTCTCTACACAAAAAGATGCTCAGATGGCAACTTGATATGTTTGATACTTTATGTTGATGATATGTTGATTGCTGGGAAGTCCCCTTATAATTTGTCAATTCTCAAAAAAAATTTGAGTCAGACATTTGATATGAAGGATTTGGGGGATTCCAAACATATTCTTGGCATACGCATTACTTGTGATAGGAGTAAAAGATTCATATACTTTTCTCAAAGTGAGTACATATCCAAAGTACTTCACCGGTTCAATATGTAGGGTGGAAAGGCATTGAGTACACCTTTACCCACATATGTGAAATTGAGCAAGGATGATTGCCCCAAATCAGATGAGCAAAAGGAATTCATGAACAAAATTCCCTATCATTCTGTTGTTGGTAGTCTCATGTATGCTATGGTAGCTACAAGACCAAACATTGCATTTGGAGTGGGAGTTGTGAGCAGATATATGTCTAATCTTGGAAAGAAACATTGTGAAGCGATCAAGATGATTTTAAAATATCTGAGTGGCACTAAGGACAAGTGTCTATGCTTAGGTAGAGGGAAAGAGAGCGCACTGTGGTTCATCACCATCAAAATACTTCAGTCATAGCATAGCAATTTGATGCAAAAGAAGCACTATGAGAGCCTAGACGAGTATAACATGACATATGTGCATCTAGTTTGCTATCTCGCAAAGTTTGCACCAGTTATTTAGGCATAGTCTTTGCCTCCTCTATCGGCTCTCTCATCAACAAGTGCCTCATGTAAATTTGCATCAAAAATGAAATGATCTACATCATCATGTGAAACCTATAAAGGCTAAGAATTTGCCTCATTTGGACTAGCACTATATTGTCCACTTGTGAAAAGAGGCAGCAAAGTGTCATACACATCTTTAGAGCTAAGTGGTGTCTCCTTATTACATGAAAGTAATGGCTGAATTGCATCTTCCACAAAAACAACATCACGGATAACCAAAATGTGTTTAGTCTATGGATTATATAGATGATAGCCTTTGGTTTCATAATTGTATATAACAAAAATACATTTCAGTGCTTTATCATCCAATTTCATGTGTTGTTGTTCTAACACTAATGCATATGCCAGAAAAACAAAGACATGCAGGTGAGCAACAAATGGCTTGCAACCATGCCAAGCCTTGTATGGAGTGATAGACTACAATGCTTTAGTGGGAAACTTGTTAAGTACATATGCTACACACATAATGGCCTCAAGCCAAAAACTATGTGGTAAAGCCTAACTCTTGACCATACATCTCGCCATCTCCATGAGTGACATGTGCTTCCTTTCAGCAATTGCATTTTGTTGAGATTTATGCGGCACTGTACACTAATGTTTTATCCCACGTTCAACTAGAAATGCATTAAAACTAGAAGACATATATTCCCCCCCTCCATCAGAATGAAGGGTGACCATTTTACATGGTGACATATTTTCAACCCAAACTAGAAACTATTTGAAGCACATAAACACTTTGGTCTTTGCTTTCAATGGATATACCCATGCATGCTTGAAAAAATCATCAACAAAAGTCACGAAGTAAAGGTAGTTCCCAAAGGAGGGTCTTTGCATAGGACCACAGACATCACTGTGAACAAGCTACACTTTTTTAGTAGCTTGAATTGAACCATCTTTTGGGAATGAGGAACGCTACATTTTGCCCAAAATATAGCTTGTATAAACATGTTTACCATGTGCCTCAAGTTTGGGCAAAGACGACATCATTTTAGATTTTTGTAGGCATAGCAAACTAGCAAAATTCAAATAAACAAAGTGTTCATGCCAAAGCTTTGCATATGACATAGCCTGCGAATCGTGTACTCCACATGCTGAATCATTCATAGATTTCTCATATTTTAGGAGCTTATGCAACCCACAATATAAAATGCGAGAAGCAATAATGACATCGCTAGTTGATAGATCATGAACTATACATCTGTCATCCATGATTGTTTCCTTCACACTAATTGCAAAACAATTTCTACTTTTCGGTTTTCATCTCATCTTTGTCATCCTTCTTTGATTGTGCATAATTAGAAGATTTTTGTGTACTATTAGAAGAGCTCCATTTACCCTTTCCCTTTTGACTAGCCAAGAAAGCTTGATCTACAACATGCATAATGGACCTGTTCAGCCTAGACTGATCTTCTTACAATAGAACAAAGACTAACTTCTCAAATGTTAAGGCATTTGGATTGCCTTTCATCATCAATCGAAGAGTAGAAGAAAAACTGTGATATGAATTTGGAAGACCATCAAAACCATCTGCACAAGAGAAATGTTAGGCAAAGACTTCATCAACAAAAATCAACTGCTCCACTCCTTTGATCTTTGTCAAAACTATCCATGGTATCTCCTTCATTCATGTGCTCACTCTCCAACTATTTTTTAAGGTAAGAACAACGAGCCTCATTCCTTGCTTGGCATAAAGTGGTAAGTGTATCTGAAGCATCCTTTGCTATTTTGCAAGAGTGAATGTGAGGAATAATGGCACGTTTGATAGAAAAGGCTATCAATGCATGTGCATGAGCATCTCTGCCATCTCCACAAAGCTTCTGTGTAGTAGGTGTAGTAGGAATCACAACACAAACACGAACTTGAAGATTATCACCATCTTCAACCCCATCTGCCAACACCTTCAATAAATGTATTTGTAGGTGTAATAGGATGTTTTCCAATGCCCTGCACAATATTCCATAGTCCTTTTGCAATGAATACATGATGCATCATATAAGCCCATAATAATTGGTACCATCCAACTTATCCTGAATAGCCAACATATGGAATACATCACTGCTTTCAACCATGGCCATTGACTAAAATACCCTGATGCAAAAAAATGACTACATCTCATATAGTTGAACATAACTACCCTAATGCATTCTACTAAACCTGTCGCAAACTTTGAGGTGCTTATATTGGCGAGCTCAAATCTTGTTGGGGGATTCTTAGACAAGAAGGATTTTGAGGGTTTGTAGCAGAAAAGGAAAAGACCAGGAGAGGAAATACACCTTGGAAGCCTCTGCTGATTGATTACAGTAAGACAATTACAATGTTTGAAGCACAATACAAGCTAATACTTCTGTGCACAATCCCACAGAGTGCTCAATGACAAAATACCAAATACCCCAAAGTCTTCTTGCCGCCGGCCTCCTCTACACCAGACCTCCACCTGTTTCAAGCTTATCCTTGTGCACACCTTGCACCAAGCTTCCACTAAGGGGGAGGAATGAATACCTTCTGTCGACATGCGCACACTGCAAGGAGACCTTGAGATCCTTGGGGGACTAGCTTAGCACTCTCTGCACAATCCCTTAGTCACTCTCCATGCACTCCTTCAACTCCACTTCTCTGCGTCGCACACTGGTGACTCTTGCACTTCTCTCTCTTGCTTCACTTAGACTATGCTCACTCTTGCTTACTCTCGAATTGTCCAAGAATAGTCATTGCCTTGATTTGAGCGTGTCGATTCACGTACGCTCCTAACTGCAAGAGTATCTTGGTGCTCACTTTGATGTCCCAAGATTGTCTTCACAAGTGGTAGCCAACGACTCACTGTTTTTTCCTGTAGTGACTTTAGACTAAAACCAAAAATTTTAATTGGGGGGCCATACTTTCCCCTGTGCGTACGCTGCCGCTTCACATACCTTCACATTTCCTTTTAAGTCTTCACTTTTGCACATAAGAGACGGTTCACCTGAACCTTCCAAAATACTTTAAAAACACTTTGAACCTTAGGGAAATTAGAGAAATACCTCTGCAACCTGCAACCCACTTTCTCCAATTTACCCTTTGTGGACAATTAATTGTGCACTCATGTGCACTTTTACACCTGCACTTTAGCACCTTGACTTTGCACCTGTTGACTTTGACTTTGACCTTGTTGACTTTACCCCGTTGACTTTGACCTTTTGACTTTGACTATAGTTGACTTTGACCAACATGACTTTTATGGGCTCAACAGTTGCCCACCACCTAATGTGCTCTCCGTCCCGGAGAGCTACAGCCAAAACTCTGAGCATATAGGACACCATGATAATGGAGCTGCAAAAACTTGAAGAGGACATCTGAGCAGCAACCAATTCCACCAAAAGCAGGATAGAACAAGCACCAGAGAAGAACCAAGAGTGGGATTTTGTATGGAAAAGCAAAGGGGGGCAATGGGAGGGTAGAAAGGAGGTGGAGGGGAGGGCTGAGGGGCGGAGATGGAAGGGTTTGGGATGGTTAAGGATGTGGCTGGGCAGATTGGGAAAGGGAGGGATTGGGGTATGATTATGGGGTCTAGAGAGGGTTAAAATGATCAAACAGTAGAGCTACAGAGGGTGTATATGGGACATTATGAAACATAAGGAAAGACAAAGGGAGAATAAGCCATGTGGAAAATGTGGGGAAATAAAAACATGTGATAAATGTGCGTAAAACATGTGGGTTTTGATTAAAAGTCATAAAAAAGGTGTGATTTTGATAAACTTAATGCAAAAAATGAATCCAGAGGTGCTAAAAAACATGAAAATGACTCCAGTTTTGTAAAAAACAGCCAACCGAGGCACGATCCAGAGCCAAAAGGTTTGAGCCAGAAAAAATAAAAAATAAATAAAAAAATAGAATTTTATATATATTAAAATATAAAAATAAAAAAATAAAATAAAAAGACTTTTTTTTTCATTTTATTTTTTTTTCTTTTTATATATTAAAATATAAAAAGAAAAAAAAGATAAAATAAAAAGACTTTTTATTTCATTTTATTTTATTTTATTTATTTTATTTATTTTTTTATTTTTTTTATTTTTTTTGGTTAAACGCCTGTGCAGGTCAAAATAAGAATAAAATAACAATAAAAACAAGTAAAAATATAAAATTCATAAATAAATGAAAAAGAAAATAAAATAATAAAATAATGAAATAAAATAAAAAGTAAAAAATAAAAAATAAAGGGTGGGGGGGGGGATGTGTCAGAACGGGGGGGGGGGGGGGTGTGGTTGGTCGGTGGGGGGTGGTTGGTCGGTTGGGGGGGGTGGTCGGTCGGTGGGGGGTGGTTGGTCGGTGGGGGGGGGGGGAGGGGGGGGGGGGAGGGGGGGGGGAAGGGGGGGGGGAGGGGGGGGGGAGGGGGTGGGGATGGGGGGGGGTGGTTGGTCAGTGGGGGGGGGGGGGGGGGGGGGGGTTTGGTTGGTGGGGTGGGGGGTGGGGGGGGGAGAGAGAGAGAGAGAGAGAGAGAGAGAGATAGTTTTTTTTTTCTTTTTAAGCCTCAATCCGAAAAATCTGGGGGGCCTTTTTTTTTGGGAATATTACCCAAAAATAGAGAAAAATGAAGTAAAAATAAAAAAAATGCCAAAAAATTGCCAAAAAAATCTGAAAATTTTTCATGAAATTTTCTACAGGACTAGGCCCAATTTCCTTCATCAAACCACAGAGAGCCTCCTTTTATTCCTCCTATTTGGCAAGAAAATGATATCGGAAAAGGATAAAAAATGCTAGAAAAATGCTAAAAATGCTAGAAAAATTTTCCAAAAATACCAAAAATTTGTACTTTTGCAGAGGTTATGAAATGCCTTCTAGGTTTGCTAAAAATTCAAGGAACAAGTATGAAATTGATAAAGAAAACTACTAAAACTGAGCAAAATGAGATGAGAAAGCTATGTACAACCTGGATAGATTTTTGTAGTTCCAAGTGATCCATAAATCTTCACTTTTGGTGATGATAGGCCTTGAGCCTTGTATTGTTGACTTAGAGAGACTCCTCCATAATCTCCAATTGTACTGCACTTCATTGGTTTTTTCTTCTCATTGGGCACACTGGTCATCTGATATGGGTACCCTGAATCCTTCATTAGAATGTTATCTCCTCCAGCAACTTTATGACTTAATCTACAAACTTTTATTTTTACTATTCCGGCTTCTTCATCCAATGGAACCCTCTGTTTCCAAAGACTGGCAGGTACACCTTCCACATTCTTGTAAAGCCCTGCACTTGCTATCATAAGAATTGACACAAGAGATGATATCCATACTAGGATCCATAAACCAGTGGCCATTGACATATGATTTGAAGCATCTTCATCACGGCTGCACTTCAGGGCTTTGTTTTTCTTCTCTTTTCCATGGCCTTTGACTGAGATTGTTTCAACCTGAGTGATTTCCTCTTTTTCTTCATATGCTTCTTCACTACTTGAGTTTGGGAAAATTCCATAGCAGGAAGATGGGTCTTTTGCATGGATCCAAGCCAACATGTTTTCATCTTCATATAAATCTGCTCCTTCAAATAGATGTGCTTCTGGGTTGTCCACCATTTTTTCCATACAAATACCAATTGTCTGCATCATGCTAGTATTTCTCTGATTGTCTGGTCCTTCTTCTAAAATTATCTGCTGCAACTCTTTTCCCTCTTGCTTTACCCACATTGTGTCCTTGCCCCAGTCATGCAACACATTGGCATGCCTTAACCAAGGTCTCCCAATTAACAGGGGAAACTTCCTTCTACCTATGGCAGCCTTAAAACAACAAAGTCCAAGTTAAAGATGGTACCTTGAATTTTGATTGGAACTCCAGGGACCACCCCCATAGGCCTTACTATGCTTTGGTCTGCCATTGTTACAGTGAAGTTGGCAGGTCTTGAAGGGTATAGTCCAATCTTTTTCATGGTATATTCAGGCATCAAGTTAATGCCAGAACCACCATCCACAATAACTCCTTGGAACTCATGACCTTTGATAGAGACTGTTAGCCGAGGGCTCTTGTAATCTGTGAGGGGTGCTTCCCCTACACTTTTATCTTTATGCATAACAGCAGCCTTTGCCATTAAGCTTGTTGTGGACATTTCATCAATTATCTGCAAGAGTTCTGACCTGAACTTCCCATCCATCTTTATTAAATCAAAAATACTAACCTCCTTTTTCATGGACTTGAGTAGTCTGGAAGCTTCTGATTCCTTAAGAGCCTGGGCTCCCTTTGACTTATCAAACTCCTCATGAGCCGTGTTGAATGCATGTCCAATGGCATCACTGGTACATATGGAAATTTCTTTTTGCCTTGTATTTGTACATGTGGTGGCTTTGTCTTCAGATGCAACTTTGTTTTTGTTCAATCCATTAATCATTAGTTCTTGACCTATGTCCACTTGAGCCTTCCCCTTGCTTCTTGTCTGCACTGTAAAAGATTCAAGTTCTTCTAACTGCACCACCCTGGTAGATGGTGATGGCTCATTGACCTGATGTAACAGTTCTTCTTTGTGTATAGAAATCATTTGAATATGGGGCCCCAATGAAGAGGCTTGATTCTTAGGACAACAATTTGTATAGTGGTCTCTGGCCTCTGGGCAGTTTCTGCAAGGCGGGGCATTTTCTGGGAGAGTGCACCTACTTTGATAGTGCCCACATTCTCCACATTTGAAACAAATAATTGGCCTTCTAGGCCCATTTCCAAAATTATCCCTCTGTCTAGGGTTGTAGTTGTTACCTTGATTCGGTGCAGTAGCCATGACATTTGCTGGTGGTGGGGGTCCTCCTTGTGTCTAGTATGTTGTTGCAGGCATTCCCCTTGATTGGCATTCATGGGCCTCATGACCAACTTTCCTGCATAATTGGCAAGTCACACTTAACAAAGGACATTCACTTACTATGTGACCTTGCTTGCTGCACATGGAACACCAAAGCCCACTCTTGATGCCACTCCCTTTGAGTTCCTACAGCTCCTGTCGAAGCTGAGCCGATTCCTCTGCTTGGGCCTCCTCCTCCTTTTGGAGCTTTAGTGCTTCAATCTCCCTTCTCAACTGAGCAACAACATTCTCCTCCTCTTTGTAGGGCTTATTTCTTTTTAAGCCCTCCAGCTCCTTCCTTAGCTGGATCATTAGATCCTCCATTTCTGTACCATATGTTGGTTGGGAAGAAGTTGCTCCATACTGGTGCCTTATCTGCTCCAAGCGTGTCCAAGGGGGGATCACTACCGCCAGATTTGCATGCTTTTTCTGACTCAGATTGGGCTGGTTGCTATGACACTCATGTGTCCACTAGTGGCTTTTGCTTCATGCTTGGTAGCTCATGTATATCTTGGTTGAGCAAGAAGCAGCCTACTGTGGCCACTTCTAGTTGTGAGGCTGAGTATAGGGCAGCTTTCAGAGCTACTGTTGAGTGTGTGTGGCTCAGACGCCTTATGGCTGATTTGGGTGTTGGTCAGTCCTCTGCCACCACCATCTTCACTAACAGTCAGAGTGCATTGGCAGTTGCGAGGAACCTTGTGTTCCACTCTCGCACTAAGCACATTGAGGTGCATTATCATTATGTCAGGGAGAGGTTCTCTGCTGGGGAGATCGGCTTGGCATATGTGCCCACGCAGGAGAACATTGCAGACCTTTTCACGAAGGCTCTGCCTAGGGAGAAGTTTGAAGCTTTCCGCAAAGCTTTGGGCTTACTACCTTTCGTGGAGTGATTTCCACATAGCTTGGTACTTCCTTATACATGAGTGCCAGCTCCTTGTTCACCGCATCACTCCCAAGGGGGATTTGTTGATATATTTAGGTAGTGATGTGTGTGAACACTCTAGGACCGTCGGGGCACTTTTTTCCATCTTTAGGAGGTCTTTTTCCCCCAGCTTGTATATACGCCTATTGCCCTAATGGGTTACTTATCTTTGTACATTCTCTAGTAATACATTCAGTCTTGTGTCTTGTGCTCCAAGCTTCTTCTTCTTCCTTGTGCTGTTCGCGTGCTTCCGCAGACATCTAACTCCAACATCTTACAATAAAATAAAGTATAAAAGAGAGAATTCATGTGCATTTATAGCCTTTAGATACCTTGATTGAATGGCCACGATCAAATGAAAAACTTGGAAACACACTCTGGTAATAAAAGACAAAATAGGAACACTCCTACAAAGAGAGAAAACAAAAAATTGGAGTCGATGTCAAATTCTAACCGTCGGATCTCATTAGGCTTGGAGGGTGGAGATTCAAACCCAAAATATTTGCACTAAAAGAAAAAGTAGGGACACACCCTCTCACTGAAAGACAAACAATGGAAATTTCATGCATGACTAGAATATTTCTTTTGGGACTCGCGTATGTTTTCATCCATCGATAGCATCAAAACTAGACGATCAAGATTGAATTTGTAGTGATCCTTGGATGGAAGAAATCAAAGCCATTGGATTCTTTCAAAATCCAATGGATCTAATATAAAGTGTCTTTTTCTCTTTAATTGAGCAATCATAGCCATTGGATGTAAGAAAAATCTAAGGGCTATAACTCAAAGCCACCCATTTCTCGAGAGATGATCTTAGCCATTGAATAGTGAAGGGCATCCAATGGTTCTATTGGAATCTCATTTCTTTCAAAAACTACTTGAGGGAAAAAACTACGAATTTTAGCATCTTTATGTGGTTTTGACTAGTGTAAAACAAGGGAAGCCTATACCTACCCTAGTTGACTAAAGGGACTATACTGTGGCCACCACCCTCCTCTCATTGGTCTATCACGAATCACTCTTTAATCTAAAAGGCTCATGTAGGGCTCATTTTTTCCCTTAATGGCAAAAAGCCATCCATCTCAAGGTCAAGGTACAATGTGTCATTCATAGATGATCTTAGCAAATGGACTATTGTCTATTTCAGGAAGCATAAAGATGAAGTGTTCTCATGTTTTAAGGAGTATCTAGCTCTTATGGAAAATCAAACAGGTAAAGACTAAGGTCTGATGGAGGAGGAGAATACTTCTCCCATGAACTTGATTCCTACTTTCAAGATAGAGGAATCAAGGGAGATATTACCACCAGATACACATGTAAACAAAATGGAGTAGCATAGAGGAGGAATATGGCCATTGTAGAAGCAACAAGGTCCATGTTTAATGAGAAGAAGCTACCAAATTACTTATGGGCAGAGGCAATATCCACTACCACATATTTGATAAACAGATTATCCTCAAATGCCTTGGATGATATGATGCCTTATGAATCTTGGAATGGAAGGAGACCAAGCTTGGATCATTGCGGGATATTTGGGTGCATTGCATATGCACACATACCATCTCAAATCATAGGTCAATTAGACCCTAAGGTAGAGAAGTGTATATTTATGGGCTATGACCTTGATAAAAAAGGTTATATACTATATAACCCTAGCAACAAAGGCCTCATAGTTGGTCAAGTTGTTGTGTTTGATGAAAAAAAATAATGGTTTGAAGATGATTGGAGGAAGATCAAGCTACCATATGTCCTAGAAGACTTTTCAACACTCTCAAGCAAGAGTAAACACACACACACACACACACACTTGAAGCATCAAGTGATTTTGAAGATGATGAGAAGACTCCTAGGAAGGAGATCAATGCATGGAACTCCAAGGGCAAGGCCAGGATACAAGAGTGCAAAATCCTCTCAACAAATCGTTAGAAGATCTAAAAGGGAAAAGAAGAACCTAGAAAGGTTTGGCTATGACACATCATTAGTGGATAAATATTTTACCTATTTATCATAGGACTTGAACTCTAAAGATCTCTGATTTACCTTCCTTCAATTTCATATTCATAAGTAGAAGTGAATCCTCTAGGGATTGATCATCTATGTAGTTGTTGTAATCTCTCCTTCCTTTGTATCCTCCTTGGCAATTATTGTAGCTATTGTTGTATTATCCATATGAATTGTTGTATCTACCTCTAGGAGCTCCATATCCACATGTGTTGTATCCGTTTTCTCTCTAATTCCTTGGGTTCTTGAAACAATGTCATGTGGTTGGATAATCCACATATGGCACAAGGTGAGGAGCTTTGAGATTTCTACTTGCCTTGTCTACCTCCTCTACCTCTCCCTCTTGATGTTCTACATCTACTAAAAATTTAGCTTGAGAGGTGCTTCCTTCATCATTAGTTTTTTTGAATTTCCTTTGTTATATCTCTCAAGAATATTCATACACATCTTTGCAGCAATGTCTGATACATCTTTGAATTGTGAAGACCAATGGCATATGGTCGAGATCATATATGCAACTGTGGGTGGTGTTCTAGGTGGCACAAAATAAGGATAGTTAATCCAATCGGAACACCTTTTATTGTTGCGAACTTTGATTGCGAAGGCTTGCCAGGATCTATGACGGACAACAAGACAATAAAATGGGTTATATTTAATATATAATGGCATGTTTGGCCATGTGTGCATCATTTCGGGGTAGTCTATCAATAGTCACACATGCCAATTGGGTTGAAAAATAGCTCTTGCTTGTGATTTTTTTGGTAGGTTAGCTATTTTGAATTGAGTAGTGAATGTTGGTTCTTTCCTTGTATGCCTCTTAATTTTTGCACTATAATTTGCCAACAATACAAAATATGGCATGTATTGCATTTTTGATGTGGTGATGAGTCATTGGTGGGATAAGTTCTAAAAGTAAGAGGACTTGAGAACTGTTTCTTTAAGATTGGACAGTGAGTTGATTTGTATGGCTACTATCATCATGTGTTGGCCTATCTGCTCTACTCATTTGAGCCAATTGGATGCTTCAATTTCAAAGGTATCCCTGCCCTCTTCACTAACACGTCCTCCTGGTAGTGGTAGAGGTTCACACAACTCTCAAAGCTTTCTTCGATTGGGATTTCTACCACTGTGTCTAGATCTAGGTCTTCAACTAGAAGAGGTGGTCTCTCATATTGCAATAGATTGGCTTGGAGTTCTTCAACCTTTTTGCGGAGGGTTTCCATGTCCTCTATATTTTGTCAGAGTGTGATAGCCTCCATCCTAGATGTGCTTACCATGGTTAATTGATTTTTGAGGTCATCACATTCTACCTCCAACTTTTTGTATGATTCTAGAAAATTGGTGTGTTCCTCACATAAGATTTTGATGTCTTCTAAGGGAACAACTTGAAACCGTGTAGGGTTAATCACTACGCTCGGGGTCCCTTCCATAGCCACTTTGAAATTATCTTGGTTTTGTTGTTGCATTTGCTTATTCTCTTCCAATGCCACAGACATGTGCTTCTGGAGAAGCTCTAAATTTCTTCATAGTTTGCATTGGTGAGATTTTATGCCTGGAGCACGTCCTCCAATTCTTTGATGTCTTGAGCATCCACATTTGATGTCTTGGCCTCCATCTCTATATGAGCTTGCTGTAAGTTGAAGTATTCTTCCTAAAGCACTTCATTGTCAGCTTCCAAAGCTGTGACTCTTGCTTGCAACCTTTGTGATTCTACTCAAGGGTAGCATTCCAATCTTCCAATCTTTGGTAATCATGTTGTAGTTGTGATACACATTGAATTATTGTATTGAATGTATTATGTACATTATGAGATGCAACAGAGATGGGGTGTAGTGCAGGGTGAATGGGAATGGGGATGGGAATGGTGGATGCTATGTCTAACAAAGACTTGGGTGCAGGTGAAGTTTGTGGGAGGGGGATGGAGGATGGTGGAATCATGGGGGGAGGGGGAGGTGTGGTGGGTGGTAAAATGTCCATAGGATCAGACAATGTGGTACATGCAGGAGCTACCATCTAAGTGGGGATGATAGGTGAAGTGATTGTGGTGTGTGTGTACAATGAAGTGGAAGTGAGTGTTTGTGAGCCTAACATGTGTGGGGTGGGGACATGAATGAAACTTTCCATGAAAGATACGTACTATGGTGGGGCAATGGTCACGATTGAGGTGTAGGGAAAGATGGAGGAGGCAAATGGGAAGTATGGATCACGGTGAAGACAAATGTGTGAATGGGAAGATGCAGGGATACGTAAACTACCTTTGGTGGGTCTTGGGTGTCCTTGTATGTTAGGTATAATGGGGTGTCCAATGAGAGACTCTATAGACAAAATTGGGGAAGTAAAAAGAGGGTTGGTAATAGAAGAAAAGACTGTGGCCTGGGAGGTGGGTTCACGGAAGGAAATGGACATTGATGAGGTTGGGGTTTGGGAAATGGTTGTTAATACCACGGTTTCATCAGTGGTAGGTGGAAGAGGTGGGGTGATGGAGGAGATGGGGGTTGCTGGGGTGAGATTTGTGATGTTTGTACAAATGGATCCGTAGTAAGATCAATGGTAGCTGTCAAGGTAGCTGTGGGTTCAATGGTTGATTTTGGTTTGGATATCGGTATCCATATGTCTTTGCCTACATGTGGCCTAGTTTCCATATTGCATCAATAATACCAGATTGATTGTCCTAATGTCGTGTACAAAACCTCTTGAACTCCCAAGGATTTTGATAGTAACTTGAGTGTAGTAATGAAATGTGGGTCCACCCCTTCATTTGTGAGCATCTTCTCTATCACGGCTTCATCTGATGTGAATGAAATTCTATGCCTTTCTTGCACCGCCTTGATTGTATCATATAATCTTTGTAACTGAGGTGTATATGCCAGAGCACCTGCAAGTTTTGGCACTTCTTGTTGTTATTCTTCATGTTTCATCATATTCATCATCATCTTCTTTAGATTCTTCACCTTCTTCATCATCTTCACCATCTTCTTCCTCCTCATCGACTATGGTAACTGGTACTTGTGATGTAGTTGCATGTGGTTGAGAGCTTCCCACTAGTTGTTCCTCAGCTGACTCAAGATTCACTTCTCTTAGAATTTGCTCAAAATCCTCATTTGTGAGTTCTTCCAAGGGTACCCCTCCAAGGAACTCAAGGTCTGTAGGGACTAGCAGAAATATCAAGTTTGGGCCCTCAGAGCTGCATCTTGGGAGGCATAGTGCGAATGGCCATACCCATCATGGTGGGGGAGTGACATCTGGGGTTAAGGTGGCTCCTTATGGTTGAGCACATGGTATTGATCCTCACATCCTCTTTGATGCGAGTCCTATGGATGTTCGGCCCTTGAATTGCTATACTCTATTCCACATTAGAGCCCTGTGGATTGGAATATCATAAGTCAAACATCTATAAATGATCCTAGTCAATGCACACCATCCATACAAGTCTTACTTCTGTGGCCATCATTTGTGTGCCAAGTGGATTTGATCAATAATCCAGTGAGGTAGGTTAATGGTTAGGTTCTAAGACTTTGGAAGGTATAAACTAAACCAAATCTTCTTAGGTTGGCATGGTGAATCTGTCTTGTGTTGGGAATGTGAAGTGATCCATGCACATCCTCATGTGAACTACAATGTTTGGCATCATGGCCACCATATCTTTTTGCTTTGTGAGGTTTCTATTCTTCATGCTATCTAGTACTAAAATCTCCTTCTCAGTGGCTATGTGCATTCATTTCATATCCAAAGCCTCTCGTACTAGGTTATTGGTTAGCCTAAACCACTTCAATTAATTTCCCCTAGTTAGCAATGGAAGCACAAACATGCTATATGCTTTGGGATTCTTATTGGGAGTCAGGGTGTTGATAAGATAATAGCATTGCATGAAATCAAGTTTAGGAAGATCAACACTAAAGAACATATCTAATCCTACTTTTTGCCACACTAGGCATAGTACTCCTACATTCTGTAACTTCTCAAAATCCCATGTGAAGAAATGGTACTTTCCCCACTTGCCATTGAACTCTAACTCTGCCTCCCAAAGGTATGTGCCCTCTCCCAATGGTCTTACTACTTCACTTAACCAATGGGAGGTTTTTCCTACTGGCATAGCGTGGGTGCTCTCTATGGCCTTCAATTCTTGTGGTCTTTCATTCGTCTCAGGCATGATGGGTAAGTTGTCTGCATGCTTGTGTGCTTTCACTCACACACTTGTGCCTTCACTCGCTCGTGGTCTCCATACAAGTCCTCATGTCTCCGTGGATTGAAAAATAAAGGAGGTGGTGTTTACGCTTGAGCTCACCAAATTTTAGCATCATTCTCAGGGAGAGAGCTTCGAGGATGAGCGTTGTGATGGTAAGATCGTAGACTTGTGATGTTGGAAGGTAAAAAAAAACTATCATTTTTGTTCATTTTCTGATTTTTCTTCTTCATCTTTATCATCATCATCACCATCTTCATCCGTCTTCTTCTTCATAGAAATTTCTTGTTTTTTATTGCATTTTCACCATTTTCATACCATTTTTCATGCATTATTGTGCGAGAAGGAGTTAGAAAGTTCAAGGGAGAGCAAGGGCCTGTGTTTTTTCACGATTTTCTGCACATACGGAGCTTGGCATTGCTCGGTGCTCAAAAATTTGAATTTCTTGCCAAAAAACACGATTTTGACTAAAAATCCTGATTTTCATAAAATTCAAAATTTTCAAAAAAATGCGATTTTCAGTTCCCACCTAAGTCACACAAAAACGCGATTCTATAGATGTCATGGAAACTTGAGTTTTAGAAAAAAACAATTTTCAATTGACTCAAAATCATGATTTTCAGCTAAAAACACGATTTTGGGAAAATGATTCTCTGTTGGCTCCAAAATCGTGATTTTCAAAAAACATGACTTTCATCCAAAATCGTGATTTTCATGATTTTCAAAAAACACGATTTTCACTAAAGTACCAAATCGTGATTTTTAGAACATGATTTTCAATGAAAATCGTGATTTTTTGGTCATTCTCAAAATCGTGATTTTTTGGTCATTCTCAAAATCGTGATTTTTGGGCCAAAAACACAATTTTGGCAAAACATGATTTTCAATCAAAATCATGATTTCTGATCATTCTCAAAATCGTGATTTTCACAAAAAAACACGATTCTCTGTCAGAATCGCATTTTTCATGATTCTCACTCAAATCACGTTTTTCACGATTTTCAATCAAAATCGCATTTTCTGGGGATTGCTCAGGATTGCGGTTCTCACTCAAAATCGTGATTTCCAAAGTTGTTCAAGATTGCGATTTTCAATCAAAATCGTGATTTTTTCATAAGATCTCGCTTCCCTATTTTGACCCCCAAGAGCCTAATTTGACATAATTCAGTCTCTTAAGTATTTTTACATGTCTTCTATTTCTTCTATGTATGAGAAGGCTCCGCAGTATTGCGTTGAACCAGTGAGGATGTTTCTTTGAGCTTGTGAGTAAACTCTATTATCATAATTCACTTGCATGCATATAATCCATACATACCCATACATATTGATTAGTTTCTGAAAGTGTATAAGAAGCTCCAATATTGGACCATTCTTCCTTTCGAAACTGGTTTATGTGTAAGGATTCCATCTATTCACGTCATGCATACATATCATCCAAAGAAGACTATGCATATGAATTAGAATTAGGAAGTGTTTAAGAAGCTCCTTCAATGGACCATTCTTCCTTCCAAATTTGATTCGTGTGTATGGTTCTCTTTCATTCTTATCATTCATGTTCATAAATCTAAATTGCACTCCTACTTTCCCATTCCCATAATCATTTCAACATCTCTCTCCTCTCCATACTCAACATTAATTTCACCTTCACATCTTTAAACCTTCCAACATTCATTAGCTTCATACACCCTGTGTGTGCCACGACCGGACCCGATCCACCCGGATTGCGATCACCTCCACATTTGAACCCGACGTGAAACGCTTCATGGCATTTGCTTCTGATCTTGTTGGGAGGTTGTGATCCATATCCTTTGTTTCATATTATCATCATCATCAGTCTTGAGTGTTGCACTAGATTTCTCACAATATCGTGCACATCTTCGTCGTGAAGTAAACGCATTTGTGAGAGATCTAGAGCATCGTGCATCACTTGCTTATTCACACAAGATGGAGGAAGGATTCAAATCCCTTATTGTTGAGAAACAAGGCCAAAGAATAGTCTCTTCTATGTTGAGAGAGAAGGGAAAATTCAATGGCATCAACATCACAAGCTACTTAGATTTGTTTGAAGAGCAAGCTATGATTTTTGGTCTTCCCGAAGATCTTTTGATATCATTCTTTGAACGAATTGTTGATAGCTCTATCATAAACCGTGTCACTCAATATGATAGTCTTCCTTGGAGTGATTTTAGAAAGGAGATGCTCAAAGAATTCTATCTTGAAGATTATAGCCAACATAATCGGGATGGATTCTTACGATGGGTCAATTCTCCAAAGCCTAGTAGCTCTATTACTCACTTACAAAATGAGTATATTAGACGCTATGAACAACTTCCTGATGAGGATAAGATAACTTTGGAACCTGATCTTGTGATCAATTTTCTTAAGCTTCTTCATCCTGAAACTCGTAGGGAAGTTGAACGGCGATTAGAAGAACCAGATAAGCGCTATGGTCTTACTGACAATTGGCAAAAAGTGCGTAAAGTAGTAGAGGCTGTAGCCCATAGACATCAAAGACAATCCATGCTTTATGAGCAAACTAGTCTTCCTCAAGCTAGCCTTCCACAAACTAAGGAGCAAGTTAGAGAACAATCCCATGCTATGCTTTTTGACTCTACTCCTATTCCTCAAATGATGGAGCCTACTCAAGGTTTTAAAGTAGAGCCAAATAAAAGTGTAGTTGAACAATCTCAAGTGGATATTCTCACTAAGAAAATGGAAAGTCTTATTGCTACACAATCCAATTTGGCCAAGACTATAGATGCTTTACAATCTAGTTACACCAAAACTTTCCAAAATCAAATGAACCCAATGACTTTTCAAGAGCCTAATCAACATGTTATAACTACCAATCAAAATCCACAAATAGCTCCTACTCAAGCATATCAAGTTCCTCCAATGCATAATCCTTCAATGCAAAATCCTCATCCTCATGTGCAAAATCCTCAAATGTATCAAAACATGTATCCTCAAGCTTCTCAAATAGCTTTTCAAAATCCTCAAAATCAAAATTTTCAAAATCATCAACCGTATAATATGGAAGCTCCTCTTGCACCTCAAGTACCACATGTTGCTCCCCAAGCTCCTCAAATACATCAATTGCATTTTCAAAATCCTAATTATCATGTTCAAGCAATACCTTATCAACAAAATCCTCAATTTCAAAATTTCCCACCACAAGTTAATCAAAATCCTCAAAATCAAAATGGTTTTGTGCGTGGCCCTCGTAGGTGTCCTTGGTGTGATTCGTTAGAGCACTTTTTGAGAGATTGTGAATTATTGAAGGCTGCTAAGGAGCAACGACTAGTAATAGACATAGACAAGAAAATCTGTGACTATCGATCTACGCTACCTTTGCAAGGAAATTATGGTAAGGGAGGAATGAAAAAACATTATGAAAATATAACCATAATGGACGTAGGAACTAGAGGAGTGAAACTAGAAGCTCTTGATGAACAACAAGTAGAATCAAGTAAACCCACAAAGGAAGGTGATTTTTCTATAGAGGCTTTAGTAAGAGCACGGGATGAGATTAGGAGAATAACGGCTTGGGAGTCACCAATAGAAGATCAATCTCTTATTTCTCACATATCCAATGTAGAAGAAAAACGAAAAAGAGATGAAGCTGAGCCTAGTGAAAGAAGAGTAACACGAAAACAAACCTCGGAGGGAATAGAAACAATCATAGAGCAGGGAGAAACATCACAATCCAAAGATAAAAAACAAGAAGCACAACCCAATGAACAAAAACAAGAGGAGAAACAAAAAGGGAAGAAGACAAAGCAAAGAAAAACAAAACCAAAGCCTTTGGATAAACAAGAACAATCAAAACAAACTGAAGACCAAACACGAGAACATGAACAAAAACAAGACCCTGAGCAAAAACAAAAGAAACCAAAGAGAAAACCTAAAGCCATCTTGATTTCAGAAATTGAGAGAAAAATAGATCCTATGGAGATTTTAGATGACATTTTGCTTAAGAGTCAAGTGACTATGTCGTTAGAACAAGTTTTCTCTATTGCAAAGCCTGTTTTTAAAGATAACTTTATCGGCCTAATTAAAAGGAAGAGGTTTCCACTTAATCTAGATACTGAGATGCAAGATTCTCTAGATCAAGATCAAGCTATGAATGAAGCCTTAAACTTTGATGAATCTGATGAAGAGGACTTTGATGATGATGAAGTAAATGTTAATAAAAATTTCTTAGGACCTATTCAACCTGACCATGAAAATCATGAAAACAATCCTGAAAGCCACTTTAAAAGAACATTTTGGTCTAGAGGTACATCAGAGATGCATGTTAAAATAGGAAATGATAAGAACACTATCACTGTAAATGCATTAGTAGATTCTGGCTCTGAAATCAATGTGATTTCAAGAGAAGTCTATGATAAGTTTCGATGGCCCATAGATAAAGATTGTGGATGGCGTATGAGAACTGCAGATAATGGTGTAGGTACCCTGTATGGAGCTTGTGCTAGTGAGCCCATATCCATAGGAGGAATCACAGAAGAGTTTCAATTTTTTATTCAAGATAATTGCTCCTATGAAGTTCTCTTAGGTCAACCCTTTATTTGTGAGAGTCGTATGGAAACTAAAGCCATGGATGATGGGTCTACCTATGCTAGATTTAAGTCTAAGGATGGAATGCAATCACTTCAAGTCATGACAGTAGGAGTGAATCATCCTAGGAATCGATTGTCAATTAGAAAGAAACCTATTGTTACTCAGGGTCATGAGCATGCTTGTAGTGATTGTGCACCTCGATTCATGTTTGGAGCTACATATGATCAAAATTTCGGATAGAATCCATTGTTGAGCGGGACAACAGTGGATATTGGTTTGACATCTCGCAGCCAACCAACCTGTTCAATAGTTTGTCACTTTGTTTTCCACATTCTAGATTAGATTTTCTTCATAAGAGTCAATTGTCCAAGTCTTTTATCCAAAAAACCCAAAAAAATTATAAAAACAACAAAATCATGGAACATGATGAGAACATTGAGCATGTGATTGAAACATCTCATTGTTTCTCTACTCTTGAGGAGTTAGAGTTATGTCTTCAACAAAATTCTAATTCCCATATTATTCTTCTTTCTTCCCTTGATGAGTATGCTCTAATCCAAGAGTATGCTCTCAATGTTGACAAGTGCTCAAAATTTAACCAAACACATGATGCCTTAGTTGAAACAAAGTACAAAACTATAGAAAAAAAAAATCAAACCCATAGCTCAACGATTACCTCAAGGAAGTAATGAAAAAATTATTGATGTGAAAAATGATCCAACTCTTCGGGATAAGAAAAACATAGGACATACATTCACGGATGAGACAATCAAACAGGTGAAAATTGGTAGAGATGATGACTTTCTTTTGCCAGTAGAGAGAGATAAATTTGAGGGAGTCATACGTAGCCATGGAAAAGCCTTTACTATGTATCCTCATGAGATTGGTTGTGTAGATCCTAAGCTAGTTGCACCCATGATAATCTTTACTATTCCACATATTCCATGGAATCTTCGTCCTATACCTGTTCCAAAGGCTCACTTACCTGAGCTAATGAAACTACTTAAGGAGAAGATAAACATGAGAATTTTAGAGCCATCTTTTGCACCTTACTCAAACAGATGGTTCACTGTGCCTAAAATGAATGGGAAACTACGTTTTATTCAAGATCTCCAACCCGTCAATAAAGTCACCATAAGGAATGTAGGAACAGGACCCATTGTAGATGAGTTTGCTGAATCATTTTCAAGACATTCTATCTATTCAATGGGTGATCTATATTCTGGATATGACCAATTCCAATTAGCAATTGATAGTCGTGACATAACTGTTGAAGAAACACTCACGAATTTGACAAACAAAAAAAGAAAAAGAAGGAAGCAGAATCAGAGAATATCAAAAGCCTTAGTGGAAGGATAAATCCACGACCGTTATGTACAGTACAGAATCTCCCAGGATCAGAATACGGTACGCCGAATCAAACTGTACATAGAGAGAACGTGCAAAGGAATAACTGAAGGGAAGTGCGAACAAGAACGTGCTTAAGAAGAGCGTGCAGTATAAATAAGAGCACAAACAGAAGAAAAAGCGCGGAAGTGTGTATGTGCGAGAATAGAGAATAGAGATATAGCAGATACGCAGAGACGCAGAGTTATAGACAGAAGACGCCATAGATCGCATATGTAGAAGAAGACGCCAGAGATCGCGTATGTATAGATGAACAGAAACCTGAGATATCGGGTATTCATCTGAGAGAGATGATAATAAGAAACTACTCAGTATAGGAGAGTTTCTGCAGCTTGAGCAAGAAGAGGCCAAGCTTACTTGTACACATCTTCTCTAATAGAAAACACATGTCCATGTGGATGTTCGTGCGTGCTATTTATATGTGCTAGAAACAGAGTATGTTTATGTTACAGTTAAAGTTAGTTAACAGTTGACATTTTCGATCAGTTATACTTCTTACAGTAAACGGGTAATTTTTCGGTAGAAGAACAAAGTAGATCTCGCAGAGTAATGCGAAGTTTTTGTATGAGAGATAGCTCATCTTGTAGCTAGACATCTCTACTTTCAGTTGATCAAAGTTTCCGGTGAAAAGGATATCTATACATAGTACAAAATGTGACCGGAAAGAGTCTGTCTGAACTAATGGAGTTTTTTCTTTAAAACTTCAGAAAGTGTTCAGAAAGTTAAGGAAGCTTTTGCGTCACCTCCTTACTTCATGTATGTTTACTTGAAGTAATTATAAATAGATTTGAAGTTCATTCCGGTACAATTCCGGTACGACTACGGTGTCAGTCCAGTGACAGTCCGGTGAAGTTTCGGTGAAGTTTTCCAGTGAATTTAGAAGCGCAGTCTTATATGTTGAGCGCTTGACTTTGCTAAGCTATTGATTGATTACAGAGGTGTTCTGAATCACTCTAGCTTAGTTCTTCTTGGGCGTGGCGGTTTTCGCAAGGCTCAGCCTTCGTCGCGTCGTCAAGGAGTGGTATCAGAGGGAAGAAGTATACCACATTTTCCGCTACAGTGGTATCAGAGCCAGAGTCAGAGCTAGAGCTAGGCGTATCTAATCAAAGTCAGAACTAGGCATATCTAATCATTAGCAATTGATAGTCGTGACATAACCACAATGAAAACTCCTTTAGGCTTAGTGCGAATGTGTACTTTACCTCAAGGAGCGACTAATTATGTGGCTCATATGATGAGTGCTATGAATATGGTCTTACATGACTTTATCCCTCATATAACTATGCCATTCATTGATGATATTCCAATTAAAGGGAGTGAGGAACGTGTAAAGGACATTACTTTAGATTCATCGGGATGTCGTAAATTTGTTCTTGACCATATCTCTGATTGTGAAAGAATATTTCAACGATTTGAAGAGGTAGGTCTCACATTTTCCATAGAGAAATCTGTTTTTGGTGTCAACGAGGTACTTATTGTTGGACATTTATGTGGCCATTATGGTCGAAAGCCATACCCACAAAAAGTTGATGCCATTAGCAAGATTTCTGAAACATGTAACAACGTGAGTGAGGTACGTAGATTTCTTAGTGCTTGCATCTTTTATGTTATTTGGATCCCTCACTTTGCTCATGTTGCTGATTGTCTTTATGACTTGTTGAGGAAGAAACGAAAATTTATTTGGACTGACAAACACACTCAAGCTATGCATAAATTGAAGAAATTATTGCTTAAAGCTCCCATCCTTAAGCGTGTAGACTATTCTGCTAACAAACCTATTATATTGACTGTTGATACTAGTCCTATTGGTATAGGTTGGGTCATAAGTCAAGATGATAGTGAAGGGAATAGATATGCAATTAGATTTGGTGCCAAAATTCTACATGAAACACAACAAAAATATCCACAAATCAAACGAGAACTATGGGGTATGGTAACAGCTTTGAAAACAGACAAAGAATATTTCATTGGTGCAAATGTCAAAGTTGAGACTGATTGTTTGCCTCTCATTGGAATGATAGCCAATTGTTCATCTCCTGATATAGCCATGCTTAGATGGATCTCATATATTAAGTTCATAAATCCTGAGTTAGTTCATATTTCAGGTAAGTCAAACTCAGTTGCTGATATGTTATCGAGAGCTAGATTTGATGATGATCTTGAAAGTGATCTAATAAAGAATGTGAATTTAGTTGACTATGTTCCACATATATATGAGTATGAGAAATTTCATGAGTCTGAGTACGAAGATGAATGGAGAGACATAGGAAAGTATCTCAGTACACTACAACCATTACCTAGCTGGACTACGAATAGATTCCGTAACATTAGGAAACAAGCTTATAACTTTTTCCTATGTAATGGTTATCTTTGGAGACATGCTAAGGGTAAGGTTAAGAATCCACAACGAGTCCTGGGAAAACGAGGTCTTCAATTGCAAGTAATGAAGGAAATGCATGAGACATTATGGGCCGGTCATAAAGGATTTTTTGGAACATATGAAAAAATTAGAAGTACCTATTATTGGCCTAGGATGTATGTTGACATTCGTAGATATGTTTCTACATGTTCTACTTGTCAACTTCATTCATCAGTCAAACATAGAGATCCGTTGCATCCTACTTATCCACCTTGTATTCACTACAAGTGGGTAGTAGATCTTGTAACTATGCCTAAAGGTATTGACAAAATGCGTTACATTGTACTTGCAAGAGAAGACTTAACTAATCATGTAGAGGGACGTGCACTACGATCTAAGACCACTTACAATGTTTGCAAATTCTTGCTTGAAGATGTCATAAGTCGCTTTGGGTACATAGAGAAAGTAGTTGCCGATCGTGGAGAGTTAAATGCGAGAGAAGCTAAAGAGTTCTTTGAGCGTCACGGTATTTGTTTGTCTCTCACTACTGCATATAATCCAGAGGCCAATGGTAAAATAGAGAGAGGGCATCCACCTATTGTGAAAGCCATATCTAAAGCATGTAACGGTGACATCAAACAATGGCCTAGATTCTTACCTTTTGCACTTTGGGCAGATAGAATGACATGCACACGTACTACTGGATATATGCCTGCTGAACTCATGTACTGTCAAAAACCATTGTTTCCAATTCAGTCTCATATTTCTGCATGGTCAAATTTGCCTTGGTCTGAAAACATGTCTACTGATGATTTTTTGAGTTTGCGTATTAAACAGTTAGAACAAGGTAAATTAAGACTTGATGATGCTGTTGAAAAATTAAGAGAATCTAGAATGAAGAACAAGCATTATTTTGATAAAACTCATCGATTGCGTCCTAAGCCAATTGAAGTAGGAGATTGGGTGCTCATTTATGATAGTACATTTGACTCTCAATATGATGCACGCAAAAAGCTCACTCAACGGTGGTTTGGGCCATACATAGTATCAAAAGTCAACAACAATGGTACGTATGCTCTTTGTGAATTAAATGGTGTTGCACTAAAAACTTTGATTGCAGGTAAAAGGATAAAGTTATTCAAGAAGCGTGATAATGACGAGTACATTTTGGATGAGGACATTGAAGAAGATGACAACAATGAGGCCGATTCATAAACAGGAGTATCCATGTTATAAAAAAAATAAATAAATAAAAAAATATCATTAATTTTCAAGTTCATGTTGCTTTGTTTTTTTTCAAGTTTATTCTATTTTTTTTCCATGCTTGTTTCATGCATGTTTTTTTTCAGTCTTTGCATTGCATTGCATATCCACATCACTTGAGTCAAAAAAGGCAAATGATGATTTCTCTACTTGTGTAAAATTGTATCTTAAGTAGTAACTTATCTAATAAGAAATTGATTATAATCTAGGATTGTGGAAAGATAGGGCATGTAGATTTGGAGGTTTATTTTGGTGACAAGACTTTCATATATAAACATGCATATGTATCCTGTATCGAAAGCATAATTGTTGAAATCCTATCTCCTGCTATTGCATGTTTCTACATCCTTAGTCCATCTCACAGCACTTGTATCGGAGTTTAAACGACTGTTCTCCGTCATCAAAAATGGTTGTACCTTGTATCGGGGTTTAATTTTTCCTCGTCAAAAAAAAAAAAAAAAAAAAAGCTACATGTTACCAAGAAGTTTACACTTTCTTCCACCAAAGCTGGTCAAAGCTGGTCAAAGTTGGGAAATTAGGGCAAAAATTTCATTGTCACCAAATTAGATGAAAATCCATATACTTGTAAAGATTGTCAAAGGCAGTCTATAGCCCAAATTTCAGTAGAAAATGGATTTTGTAGCACATTGATATGCTATGTTCATTTTGTAAAAATGTAATTTTTCTAGTTTGACCCTACAAATTCTTGTATAGAAAATTATGTTAGCCATATGGTTTGGCATGTATAAAGATCATATGTGGCTACATATTTGTACAAATTTTCAAGGCTATCAGAGCTTCCTAGACACCTTAATGCCACCTTGCAAGCTTCCAAATGTAGTCAAACTTGTACAAGGGAGATTCAGATGGGAGTTCTTCCTGCATATTCCTGAAGGAGATCTTTGGAAACATAGTCCTACAAAGTTTCATCTTCATCAAAGTCTTTTTGGAGGGTCAAAGAGCACAAAGTCCAGTTTTCAAGGTCACCGCAGTTTTCTAGAATAAGAAAATTGAAGGCTTGAAGGGCTGCCACATGTCAAAATATGATTGAACCATGGTGTACGGTCAAGATGAGCTCCTATTCAAGGGTGGAGATGCACTAAAGCATAAAGGAAGGAGGATCCACGAATTTTTTCCATAAAAGAAGACTTTGTTGACAGTTAAAGATCAATAATGCAAAGTTTCTCCAAAAATAGTGGCTTATCTTATCTGAATTGATGTCAGCACTGATCCGACGGTCTAGATCATCCCCAGATCCAATGGTGGAGAATGAGGGCGCCTAAATTTCACTCCTTTACACTAGATTTGATAGAAAGAACAATTCCAAGCCATTGATTTGATTAATCAAATGGTTGTAATCGAAAGTAGTGATCCTAGAGTTGAGAGTTGATTTCTCTAGATCCAAGGGCCCAAATTCATTCAAAAAACTATATAAACCCCCCTCCAAACTCCTAGAGCATCATTGTTAGGCATCCATAGGGCTCATGCTAGCTTACGGTTTCCTTGAGACGATCACCCTCGGTTGAGCGAGTGAGGATCCAAGGTGAGCTAGTATGAGTATAGAACCTAGTTTCAAATTTAAGTTAGAACTCCTATCTAGGATAGGCTCTTGAAACCAGCATCTCTATCTTGACTCACCCTCGGTGGAGCGTGTGAGTGAGTTAGAGCTGATTTTAATGAGTCTTAGACTTCTTTAGTTAGACGTTACGAGCCTAGACAGACATAGGGTCACTGGAGTGGAACTCACCTTCTTACGTGTGACATTCGGTTGAACTGTCATGGTTTGAGGGTCGGAACCACCTTTGATCAGTAGACTGCTTAGCATGACATACCACGACGATATTTTACATGTAACTTAATTCAAATCCTTTTAATTCATGTCACTTGTCACTTGTCCCTTGTCTCCTCTCTCAGCCTCTTAAGTATTTTTACATGTCTTCTATTTCTTCTATGTATGAGAAGGCTCCGCAGTATTGCGTTGAACCAGTGAGGATGTTTCTTTGAGCTTGTGAGTAAACTCTATTATCATAATTCACTTGCATGCATATAATCCATACATACCCATACATATTGATTAGTTTCTGAAAGTGTATAAGAAGCTCCAATATTGGACCATTCTTCCTTTCGAAACTGGTTTATGTGTAAGGATTCCATCTATTCACGTCATGCATACATATCATCCAAAGAAGACTATGCATATGAATTAGAATTAGGAAGTGTTTAAGAAGCTCCTTCAATGGACCATTCTTCCTTCCAAATTTGATTCGTGTGTATGGTTCTCTTTCATTCTTATCATTCATGTTCATAAATCTAAATTGCACTCCTACTTTCCCATTCCCATAATCATTTCAACATCTCTCTCCTCTCCATACTCAACATTAATTTCACTTTCATGTCCTTAAACCATCCAACATTCATTAGCTTCATACACCCTGTGTGTGCCACGACCGGACCTGATCAACCCGGATTGCGATCACCTCCACAGCGCTCTGATTGTCAGTGAAGATGGTGGTGGCAGAAGACTGACCAACACCCAAATCAGCCATAAGGCATCTGAGCCACACACACTCAACGGTCGCTGTGAAAGCTGCCCTATACTCAGCCTCACAACTGGAAGTGGCCACAGTAGGCTGCTTCTTGCTCAACCAAGATATACATGAGCTACCAAGCATGAAGCAAAAACCACTGGTGGACACACGAGTGTCATAGAAACCAGCCCAATCTGAGTCAAAAAAGCATGCAAATTTGGCGGTAGTGATCCCCCCTTGGGATAAAACAACCCTAGTAGCCGAGTACCACTCAAGTAGCGAAAGATGAACTTAACCACCTTCCAATGCATGACTCCTGGGCAATGCATAAACCTGCTCATCTGTGAGACAACAAATTGAATATCTGGCCGAGTAATGCATAAGTAAATCAAGCATCCAATAGCCTACTGATAGAGAACAGCATCAAATGCATCTCCAGCATCATGAAGACTCAATCGTAAACCTATCTCCATAGGAGTGGCAATAGGCTTACAGTCTTCAAGGCCAAAACGCTGCAATAATGTGTCAACATATTTCGTTTGACACAAAGCCATTCCACCATCAACTTGCATAAGCTGAATGCCCAAATAGTGATGCAAATGCCCCAAATCAGACATCTCAAATGAGGCATGCAAATCAGCCTTGAAATCAGCAATATGCTTCTCAATAGGACCAGTGAGCAGCATGTCGTCAACATAGACAACAATGATCAGAAGCACACCATTAGCACGCTTAATATATAAGGTGCTTTCAGTTGGACTGTTCTCAAAACCATGTGCAACCAGATAGGCATATATCTTCTCATACCAAGCACGTGGTGCTTGATTTAAACCATATAATGCCTTCTTTAACTTGCACACCTGGTTTTCATGCCCTTTCTACACAAAGCCACGGGGCTGAAAAACATACACTTCTTCATGCAAGTCACCATTCAGAAATGCTGTTTTAATGTCCAACTGATGTACATTCCAACCATTATGGGCTGCAAGTGCACAAATGCTCTGAACAGTAGTTATACGACATGTAGGTGCAAAGGTGTCATCAAAATCAATGCCTCTTTCCTGTGCATAACCCTTTGCAACGAGCCTAGCCTTATACCTGTCAACTGTACCATCAGGTTTACGCTTCAGCTTGTATACCCACTTAGTGCCAATGGCCTTCTTGCCAGGAGGCAAGTCACATAAAGACCATGTACCATTCTTCATTATAGCATCATATTCAGATTGCATAGCAGCCATCCAATTTTTTGAATTCTGTGCTTCATCAAAATAAATAGGCTCATTCTCATCACAGAGACTAGACACAGCCATAGCGTAGCAATCTGATGCAAAGAAGGCACTATGAGAGCCTAAACGAGTACGATATGACAAAGGTGCATCTAATTTGTTGTCACGCAAAGTTTGCACCAGCCATTTTGGCATAGTTTTTGCCTGCTCAATATCAGCTCTCTCATCAACAAGTGCATCATGTAAATCTGCATCAAAAATGGAATGATTTGCATCATCATATGAAACCTGCAAAGGCTGAGAAGTTGCCTCATTAGGATCAGCACTAGACTTTCCACCTGTAAAAAGAGGCATCAAAGTATCATACATGTCTTTGGAGCTAACAGATGTCTCCTTAGTACATGAAAGCAATGGCTGAATAGCATCTTCCACAAATACAACATCACGGCTAACCAGAATGCATTTAGTCTGTGGATGATACAGACGATAGCCTTTACTTTCAGAACTGTATCCAACAAAAATACATTTTACTGCTTTATCATCCAATTTTCTACGATGTTGTTCAGGCACTAATGCATATGCCAAACAACCAAAAATACACAGCTGAGCAACAGATGGCTTGCAGTCATGCCAAGCCTCATATGGAGTGATAGACTGCAGCACTTTAGTGGGACACCTGTTCAGTACATATGCTGCACACATGACATCCTCAAGCCAGAAACTATGAGGTAAAGCCTGACTCTTGACCATACACCTCGCCATCTCCATGAGAGACCTGTTCTTTTGTTCAACAACTCCTTTCTATTGAGGTGTATACGGCACTGTACACTGGTGTTTTATCCCACGTTCAGCCAGAAATACATTAAAATCAGAAGACATATATTCCCCCCCTCAATCAGAACGGAGGGTGCCCATTTTACATGGTGAGAGATTTTCAGCCAAAACCAAAAATTGTTTGAAGCACATGAACACTTCGGACTTTGCTTTCAATGGATATACCCATGCATGCTTGGAAAAATCATCAATGAAAGTCACGAAGCAAAGATAATTTCCAAAAGAAGGTGTCTACATAGGAGACATCCCAATGTACAAGCCGCAATTTTTGAGTAGCCCGAACTGAACCATCTTTTGGAAAGGAAGAATGCTGCATTTTGCCCAAAATACAGCCTTCACAAACATGTTTTCCAGGTGCCTCAAGTTTGGGCAACGAGGACACAATTTTAGATTTTTGCAGGCGTAGCAAACTAGCAAAATTCAGATGACCAAAGTGTGCATGCCAAAGCTTTGCATCGGACATAGCCTGAGAATCATTTACTGCACATGCCAAATCATTTATTGATCTTTCATAGTCTATGAGCTTATACATCCCACGACATAAAATGCCAGAAGCAATAATCACATCACCATTTGACAGATCATGAACTGTACACCTATCATCAACAAATTTCACAATCAAGCCAATCTTGGCTAATGCAGAAACTGATAACAGGTTCTTCTTGATCCCTGGCACAAATAAAGCATCTGACAAAGTGAAAGAACTACCATCAACAGTAGTCAAAATGATCTTACCAACTCCCATAACAGGATAAGAGGAGTTGTTGGTGCATGTAACAGTATTCCGTGTAGGGGCAGGCTCGAGTGAAGAGAAGAAACTTCGCTACGAGGTAATATGTTTGGTCGCCCCACTGTCAAAATACCAAACATCTGAGTCTACTACAGACATGCACTGCTCATGAGAAGATGGGTCAAAACTACAGACAATAATGAACGCCCATTCTTCTTCCTGCACAAGATTTGCAGACTCTGTTTTTGGTGTAGAGGTCTCTGCAACAACCATTCCGGCCTCTTTCTTCTTTGCCTCTTTAGCAGCCAATTTTGGACAGTTCTTTATGATATGATCATTCCCTTTACAATACTTACAAAACAATTTCTGCTTTTCTGATTTTTCATCTTTATCTTCCTTCTTCGAATATGCAGAATTAGCAGATTTCTGCTTACTAGTTGAAGAGCTCCATTTTCCTTTGCCCTTCTGACTAACCAGGAAAGCTTGATCTGCAACTCGCATAATGGACCTGTTATGCCTGGACTGATCTTCCTGCAGCAGAACAGAGACTAACTCCTCAAATGATAAGGCATTCAGATTGCCTTTCATCATCAACCGAAGAGTAGAAGCAAAACTCTGATATAAATCAGGAAGACCATTCAGAACGGTCTGCACAAGTGAGCTATCTGGTATAACCTAATCAACAGAAATCAATTGTTCCTTCAAGTCTTTGATCTTCGTTAGGAAACTGTCCATAGAATCACCTTCATTCATGTGCTCACTCTCCAGCTGTTTTCGGAGGTAAGAAACACGAGCCTCATTCCTAGCTTGGTACAATGTCGTAAAGTGTATCCCAAGCATCCTTAGTTGTTCTGCAATAGCGAATGTGAGGAATAATGGCACATTTGATAGACAAAGCTATCAATGCATGTGCCTGGGCATCTCTGCCATCCCAACAAATCTGCTCTGCAGTAGGTGCAACAGAAATAGCAACACGAATAGGAATTTGCGGAATATCATCTTCAACACCATCTGCATCAGCTCCAACACCTGTATTTGCAGTACCTGTAGTCCGAGGTGTAACAAGACGTCTTTCAACACCGTGCACAATGTTCCACAATCCTTTTGCAACTAACACATGTCGCATCATATAAGCCCATAACGGGTAGTTGGTACCATCCAACTTATCCTCAACAGCCAACATATGGAATACATCATTGCTTTCAGCCATGGCCGGTGACTAAAATACCTTGATGCAGAAAATTGACTGTATCTCAAAAAGTTCAACGGAACTGCCTAGATGAATTCTGCTAGACCTGTAGTAGACTTTGAGATGCTTGAGCTGGCGAACAAAAACTGGTATGTATCTTTGGCACAAAAAGACGAAATAGCCTGCATAAGCATTGTGATAGTGCGTTCGGAGGCTGGAACGAGCTCAGATCGCGATTTCGGCACTACACAACAAAGCTTTTTTGATCTCTAAAACACCCTAAGTATGCTCACCAAATTTTGTGCGAATCTAAGACTGCAAATGGAGGAGTGTCGAGAGCGCCCTAGATGAAGCGACGACCTGCTCTGATACCAATTGTTGGAGTTAGACGTCTCCGGAAGCACGCAAACATCACAAAGAAGAAGAAGAAGCTTGGAGCACAAACACACAATAGTGAATGTATTACTAGAGAATGTAAAAAGATAAGTAGCCCATTAGGGCAATAGGCGTATATACAAGCCGGGGGAAAAAACCTCCTAAAGAGGGAAAAAAGTGCCCCGACGGTCCTAGTGTGTTCACACACATCACTACCTAAATATATCAACAACCTGTACATATTTGTAGTTTCTTGGGTTTAGGACCATAATCATTTGGCGATCCTACTAGGGAAGGTTTGGCATATCTCAAAGAGACTACGATAGGTTTGCCTAGTGCTCCTTAGTGTAGTAAAAATATCATGACCTAGAGAAAATGGCTCGAAGACCTATGGTGCCTCTTAACAATTTTCCATGATTTCTTGGCACCCTTGATGAAGATCCCAAGTAGGCCTTCACAATGAAAAATTCAAGGAATATATTAGGCTGAAGGGACCAACTAGTCTAAAAGAGGCAAAGCATGAGGCAAGGATTTGGGAAGAGGCCCAACGTGTGCTTCAAATGTGTAGAGAAAGATTGATTTGTCATTCAAACGGCCTAGGAGCAAACCAAGAGATCTCCAAGGTGGGAGGTATCACTGAGAAGAAAGTCATGGAGCTCTTCTCAGACAAGTTAAAAGTTGATCTCTTTGCAAGGGTCAAATCCACTTGCTTGCCTTTATATGTGAGAGCACCAGAGTTTCCTCAAGAATTGAGGACATTCTAACAAGGTGATGAATGGAGAAGAGATGGAGTTGCAAGAAAATGGGGCATAGGGCTAGATAATTCTCAAATTTACAAGGACCAAGGAATGATGCTCCTTTTAATAGATATGATGGGATAAGGGAACATGCATAGGTTGAGTATGTTGCAAAGGTCGCATAACCCACCAAAGGAGATGTATCCATGAGACCTACTTTATGTTCAAACTTTAGGAAATTCGAAGTTTTTGATGAGTGTAGACCCAAAGTGCAATCAAAGCCATGAAGAAAGATTGTTGTTAACCAAGGTGTTCCAAAGGTACTGATACCTCGAATTTGAACACGTTGATGCGAAGGAAGAACGTGTGGGGATGAGAAGGCCAAGAGGCAAGAACCCATACATGTAAGGGAGAGAGATGGATACAATAATGATACAATTATAATGTCTAAATTTGTTGATGTAGTAGAATGTGAAGCCCTAGAAGGTGTTGGATTGTAACACAACCTGCAACAATTGGAATGCGAGCTAGAGAAGTTAAGAGATGTAGTTTCCCACCTAGAGAGCGAGATGGCATGGGAAAAGAAAGGTAGGATACAAGAAGAAGAAAAAGTGAAGGAGATAGAGAGAGAGAGAGAGAGAGCAACACATGAGTGGTTTAAAGACACACAGGATATGTGGGAAAAAGAAAATAAAAGGATAAATTAATTAGGAAAGGAAAACGAGGGATTCTAAGAGTTGATCAAGAGGTGGGAACTTGATTGAAAAATCCAAAGAGAGAAAATAGTGAGTGAATTTGAGAAACGTGAAGAATTAGAAAGAAAACTTGAAGTGTTGATGGGAAGGATACAAACTTTGGAGAAGAAAAGGCAAAATAGCATCCAAAGGAAAAGAAGAGAGATTGAATTCTTGACATGTTGAGTTTGAAGGATGTATGACTAATGGGGAACTAGAGACTAGATAAAAAGTTAGTGGAGATCTAGTGAAGGTGAGTAAAAAAGGAAAGGATAATGGAATTGAGATGAAAAATGAAATTGTCAAAGAAGCAAAGATTAGCAAGGTAAACACGATAAAACAAATGAAGAAGAATATCATCAAGAAAATCGAAACTAGAGCCTATGGAAAAGGTTGCAAGGGCATAATAGGTGATGGAAGGGAGAGAAGAAAAGGAAGTTCAATGCTAATGAAATAGACCACAAAGAGCATATATGTGTGAGAAAAATTTGATAAAGAAATTAATGAAAGGGATGCCCTCACAATGGATGAAGGGGACGTAGGGAAAGTTAAATTTTCAAAATGGATGAATCCTTTGTACGAGAAGATAGAGAGAGAATGTAGGGTGTAGCAAAGTGTGAGCAAAACTATCATGATTTACACGATGTAGTTAATGATTTAGAGAAGAAGACATTATTAGAAGCTATGTGGTTGTGTCATATGAACCTATGTAGATGAGCATTTATAGGGAGTTATGAACTCAAGAAGGTGAAGTGATATGGATGTAGAATGTCGAGTGCAAATAAAAAGAGGATGAAGGATATTGATGATAAGTTGATGAGTGTGTTTGTTCCTCATTGGCATGGTGGTGTTGCAACACTAGAGGAGGATGGATTGAGTTGGTAAGGTATGGATATGAGGGTCTTGTGAGATGAGGATTCTTTGGTTAGGGATGTATTTTTTAATTAGTTATTATTATTATTATTAGTATTATTATTAGTATTATTATTAGTATTATTATTAGTATTATTATTTGCGAAATATGTGTGGGAATGGGTGGTTAATGATAGGTTTGGAATGGGATGGATTTGATGAAAAGTTATGGTGAGGGGTAGTTTTTTGACAAACGTAGAGATAACCTTGAAAAGGGGTGGGATCCTCTTTAGTGTTTGCAAGCCAATGGTCCGTCATGAGGGATGAATAAGGAAGCTGATGGAAACCATCAAGGGAGTAGAAAAGGAAGAGATGACGAGGATCAGGTGATGGAGATAGATGAAGAGATATAGAAATAAGTAGGATAAGATGTGAGATGAGGTGTTGCAATGAGTATTAGTTGCATGAGGAAGCAGTAGGGATCATTGAATTCTAAAATGATGAGTGAAAATATATGAGTTTGGAAAAATAATCTCAGAGAGACAAGTTGAGAAGTAGTTAGAGAAGAACAAATTGGAGGTGATAGTTGAACAAGGTAAATATGATGATTGAGGAGGTCAGATGAGAGTTGGAGAAATGAGAGTAGGGGAAACTAAGAATAAAGAGAAAGAAAAAAGAAGAAGAGTAGAAACTAAAAAGATCGAGAATGAATATGAGTGGAGGGGAGAGTTAGTTGAGGAAAAGACAAGCTTGAGAATTGGAAAAATTGAGTGAGAAAAAGAAAAGATGTAGGAAAAAAAAGCGAAGATGATTCATTATAGTGTACATATGACACACAGGATGATGAAGAAGTAAAGAGTGAAATTGAGAAGAATGCTTCATGGTCTCATCCACTAGGATACCAAGCTGAAGGATGGGCACATGGACTCCGTTGGGAGCATGTGCTCCATTGTAGGGTTTTGCTTTGCGTTTCCTATGCTTAGGTGTGTCATTTGTAAGGATAGGTTAGGTTTGACAAGGGTTTACTTCTTTCAGATTGCTTGTTTGAGATTTGAGGATGGATGGATGAAGTTGTGTTGCAAATGTAGGAGATGAAGTGAAACTTTTCAAGGTTGCAAATGGATGAGATGGTTAGTATGTGCAGGTCTTGAGGGAAAGAGTTGACTATAGAATGTAGTGGTTGAATTTCAGCTTGAGTAGTGGCAGAGAGGTGATATGGTTCATCGAGATGTCTAGATGGGGATATATGTATGTATATGATGTGTTGGGATGGTTGGGAAATAAAGCCCTTTCTTCTATCTCCTAATTCTCAGGACTTTGGAATCGAAAAAAAAGGAAATAATTGTGTATATGGGTGTGTTTTTTGTGCACTGCAGTGGGGCTAGTAGGTGGGTGGAACAACCTTGATTGGGTGATTGAGGCCACGAGCCAACACTAATTTCATCGTAGGCCTGACCTATATGTTGTTATGTGCCTATGTGGGTTGATAGGCAGGTGGAGTCACATTGGCCGGGTTGTCAAAGCCACAAGCTGACATTGGTTTCACATAGGGCTAGCGTTGTGTGTCAAGTGCTACATTGGGTTGGTAGATGACTGGAATAAACCTTGCCAGGTGGTCAGGGCCACGAGTCGCATCCTGCTTCGGCATAGGCTCACTTGTCTGAGTAAATAAAAGAAAAAAAAGAGAGAAAAAATTTCCTCTCGAGCGGAGATAGAAGAGAGGAGAGGGCATGATGCTTGGATGCGAGTATATGTATATGTCTCGTGGGGATATGGGCTAATGTGGACTCCTGATGAAGCACGTCAAATCAAAGCTCAAGCTTGGCTGAAATTTAGTTTGCCACATGTCTATAGAAGACTTAGACTTGACAAATCTAATCATGCTAGTTATCTTGTTGGTTTGTGAGCCTTGTGGAAGTTTTGTACTTGGACTCTTAGTTTGGGAAATGACTTGCAAAGTCTTGAATCTCATTGATGACAAGTAGTTTTGTTGAGGTAAGCCAAGGTTAGACTTGAGAGGTCCTTGTACATGTGTGTGGATAGTTAAAGATCTTCATAGAGAAGTGAACAAAGGTGAAAAAATGGACTACTAAAGGTTGAACAATTGGAGTTGATTAATGAAAAGGAGAGAGCAGATATGAGAAGAAGGAAAGTGAGAACTAGAAATTTAGGTGGGAATGGAATGGGAAACACGAGAGAGATACAAAAATTAGAAAAGATAAGAGATATTGATCATGGATGGATTTAACATGGAGATGGGAGGTAGATGGTATGGAGTGAATGCATGTGTAAACAAAAATGATCAATATTTGATGTGTGAATATATATATGTGTGTTTTCTCTTCTTCTATTGATCTTGTATATAGTTAAAGCTTTTCTATAAAAAACCCTATGTATTTTTATCTCTTCAAAATTACTATTGATTTTTTGATTGATGCTATAAACATAACAACCTTTCTTTCACAAATTTTTCTTTCATTGCTTCAATATCTACTACTACAAATATGTTTCTTTCTCAAGATATTCATTTCTTGTACCCATCCGACTTGATTAATTTGAAGTAAAGTTTGATCTCCTCTTGTGAGATTCAAGGTCCATGGTAGTGAACCTGATATAAAATTTTGATCATCAAGATTTTGTCATTTCATACACAGTTGCACATTTTCTCTGATTTTAACAATTAAAAAAACCCATCACAACACAACTGAGTGTTTCAAGATTTTTCCACGAAGGCTTTTTTTGTATCATGGAGGTGAAATCATCATTGAATTACGCAAATAATATGAATTAAAAGAAAAGTACATGGGATCAAGGTTGCAAGCAATCTCCAATCGTGAAATTTGTGGAAAATTTCTTTATGTTGTGGAATTGGATCTTTGCAATCAAATGATTCAAGAAAATCAAGTGAAATGGATTCAATTCAAAAATTTCTTCTTCAACAACTTTTCACTTGAAGTCATTGACAAGGTTACATATAATTCCTTTTTAAAGTAGATTTATGCTCCCAAAAACATTTTTATGTTTGATTTGAAGGTGCTTGAAAGGAAATTGAAGAGCCAAGCTTGAGAATACGTACCATAGACATGATGTCATAAGATTTTTATGGAGCATGCCTTGAAGTACATGCAAGTGTTAGTGATGTAGGTGACTTTCAAATTTTCTTTTTTCAAGAACATTCAAGTTATTTGTTGGTTCTAGGGTACCCATAGATTATGAAATCATGCATGTAAACAAAATTCATTGATGATGGCTCAAATTATGCATGAATTTGAAGAAAATGTGGTGAGAGATCTCTATATTTTATGTTAATATGTGTTGATTATGTCACATATTGTACTACATTAAGAAGAAAATAATCCAAGCAATATTGATAATCAAAATTATGATAAAAGAGATAAGCAAGCAAGGCTTTTCTTGGAAGAGTTTAGGGCTTCACTAAACTAAGTGGGAATTGTATGATATCTTGCATGTATATAAACCATATGATGTAATGTACAACTGTCACATATGGCATCGCATACATGTTTTTTACTGTACAAGATTTTGGATGAGGAATACAATGTTCTAGTCACTATCATTCATGGCTCATGATTGTACAATGAAACTTATACGATTTATGCCTCTCACTCACACAATCTCTCATGAGAAATCAATGATGGATGGCATATTTCATATTGAAGTCTTCTTTCGCTACCTTAATCTCTACATCTATCTACATTCTTGAGTATGCCTTTATAGCACAAGACCTTGAGAAAATCAAGTTAATGAAATAGCGCAGATTATATGAATATATAGTCTTTATAATCTCATAATGTCATTGCATGCACTTTGTGCAAAAAGCATATGAAAATAAGAAATTGACAGCTCATGTGATGTCCTCCATATATGCATGTCCTCTTTATTCTCTGCAATCACTTTATAGGTGATATAATTGAATTGTAAGCTACACACTATGGCACATAGGCCTAGAGCTTATTTGTAGCATAGTATATAGTGTCATATGACCAACATTACAAATGAAAGTCTAGTTGTTTGTTAGAGAATTGGAGTTGGGGTAGCTATCATGCCAAGTTGTGTCTGTGGATAATTAGGCTACTAGAGTACTTGCATACCAATACTAAAACAATGTGTACCAAAAGAATCATCAAACATAACTGAGGCAAGATAACATCTATATATTTGGAAGTTATTATAGTTCCTACTCATCCAAGATGGTAGATAATTTATAGCCTCCCTCCATGTCTTTGCTCTCGATTACACTGAGAGATCAATTGGGCTAAGAACATCAAGAAGAAGGAAGATATGTGACCATCACCTTTCCTTGCAAAGAGATTGCATAAATGCACTAGAAATATCACACAAAGTGATGGAGACAAAGAGAGAGTAGAGAGGGAGAGAAAAAACCCCATACAAAAGTGGATGAGAGAGAGAGATAGTCTCTTGATATGAGCACATATAATAAATAAATGTATGCTTTAGATTAGTGACCAATAGATACCTTTTTTACACAAGAAGAAAGATGTCTTTCGACAACCAAAAGTAGATAAGATTTTTAGCTCAAATCACCCCCTTAGATAGGTGGGGTTCACAAGATCGTAGCCAACAAGAATAAATGTTTGCACTTCTTCTTGTAAGCATGTTGATAATTCCCATGATTTTTATGTTCTTGAAGTTGTCCTTGAGGAATATTATGATACCAATTTCTTATCTATTGGAGAATATTTGCAAACTATATCAAGATAAGATAGATGGAGTGATCAAGAATTCAAGAGGATCCATAAGAAATCATACAATTTCTTCGTGCATCAAGGACATTCATGGAAAAGAACAAATAAAAAATATGCATCACAAATAAGAAAGGTTTTCATGATAGTAAGTGGGCAGGAAGTTGTGTCATTTGGGGAAAACTCATGAAGGCCAAAGAACATGATTGTTGGAAAGGTATATAAAAATACATTCGTTCTTATGTGGATACTTTTGGCGCACAAAATATTTTCTATATTTTTTCATCAAGATGGTTTACATCCTAGTTATCCTCTTTCAATTTATATGAAATGAGTTTGTGAACATCATTACTATGCCACAATGATTATGGAATATATTTTATATTGTTCTTGCTCTTGAGGATTTATCAATTTAAGTTGAAAGGACTCTAAGAACCAAAACAATAATTATTGTTTTTAAATGTCTTTTAGAATATACTATTCAAAGATATGATTGTATTGGAGAAATTAGTATATATCAACAAGAACTAGAATATGATGATGCATAAGAATATCAATGATCTCTTGGAGTTAAGCTCTCTTACAATGCTATATAATCTGGAAGAATACTATATGAGTTAAAGAGGAAGTATTCCAATCAATAAGATACCTCCATTGTGTGAAGGATGACTAAATGATTGGCCACATATGCTTCCTTTTGTGTTATGGGATAAATGTACCACTCATAATTCTACAATTGGATTCATATCATATGAGATTATTCACTAAAACAAGAAAATCTGATGAGGAGTTTTATACCATGGGAAGAAGCTTTGTCAAGAAAAGATTTAATATGCATTAAGGATTCACCAACTAGACTAAAAAAATGGGATGTTGACACTTCAAGAAAAACAAGAATTATCGATGGAAACAATTTGAACAAAAAATATTGGGTGTGTTTGTATTTCAATCCATAAAGAAATTACCAACATGACATTCTAATTTGCACGACAAACACATATTTCCATGGATATAGAAATCAGTATAAGGGTTGGGGATGATGGATATACCAACTACTATACTGATGGTTTTTTTATGTTTTTAGCTTTCATATTATTTTTATATGAATGTATTTTTTCTCTTGGTATATCGATGGCTATATTGGTCCATAAAAATAATTCCGAGTTGGTATATGGCCAAAATCTCTCATGAATATCATAATATGCATGCATCGAACATGTCAAATAAAAAAAACCCATCTACCAATGCTACACACTTGAGCTATCCTTATAAGGTAGATGGAGACAAATGAAGATCGCTTTCGTGGTTGTTGATTATAAGCTACAATCTGATTTATAATTTAGTTTGTAAATAAATCCGCGTAGAAGTTTCTATTGTTAGAAATAGTTAGAAAAATAGTGGTTAGAATAAGAGTCATTGTAGACTGCAATTTTTGATATTGAAAGAAGAGGCTTTCTACAAAAGTCACCAACTTTTAGTTACACGCATGCTTTTCGAAGCCGCTCTCATGTAACCACTCTTTTCAATGTAATAAAAAATTCCTATAAATACATGCACTCTGTGGACTGTCGAAACAAAGTGCATGGGGGGAGATTGCACCCAAGATTGTGTTCAGTCTCGTCTCTTGCTTTCTCTAGTTTTTTGTGTGTTTTCTGTGTTTGTAATCTCTGTGTGCATGTGAGCAAGATCTTGATAACAGGGGGAGTGAGGAAAGAAGCCAAGAAGGAGTGCAAGAAAAAACATTGACTCTGGCCCTTCTAGGAGAAGGAGAACAACACATCAGGTTGAAACAAAAGAAAGGAAGATGTTGATCACACGGTTGACATAAAGCCATGAGAAACAGAGGGAGTTCTTTTTCGTATGTAAAAGAGAGAAGGGAGGACAAACTTTGGAAGTTTGGAAGACAATGCACGGGTGATTGGGGGTAGCTTTAGTGACATCTTCACTCCATTTTGCCTCTGGAGCTACACTCTCACTAACATGCTTTTATGCTCTTGACTATTTACCAAGTTGACATGCTCGCATACCTTGTGCATATTTGCAACCTTGAATTTTGGTAATCCATTGAAAAGCTCCTTTGACTGCATTAACTTCAACCTCTACAAATTTGCATGTCCAATTTGTTTGTGCAATATCTCTATGTCAATAATAACATCTACATTTTTTGCAAACATGGCTACATTCATTTCAAGAAATTTCATATTCAAGGTAAACATCCTAGCCATTGTGTTCACTTTGGTGATCAATATTCCATTCTCCTTGTACTCTTCTACAACCGGAGGAGTGTCGACAACACCCTAGATGAAGTGGCGACCTGCTCTGATACCAATTGTTGGAGTTAGACGCTGCGGAAGCACGTGAACAGCACAAGGAAGAAGAAGAAGCTTGGAGCACAACACACAAGACTGAATGTATTACTAGAGAATGTACAAAGATAAGTAGCCCATTAGGGCAATTGGCGTAAATACAAGCCGGGGGAAAAAACCTCCTAAAGAGGGAAAAAAGTACCCCGGCGGTCCTAGAGTGTTCACACACATCACTACCTAAATATATCAACATAAAATACCACTAGTAGTTCTTCCCAACTTCTTAATCCACCTGATTAACCATTTTAATTCCGTAATGTTAGGAATCCTTACAAGGCCCATGCAAGGTTCACTTTTGCCCTAATGTTTGGTCCCTAAAAATCTGTGTGTACAAGATCTAGAATGTCTCCATGTATGTATCCCTTTTTTGTAAAGGGTTGCATGTGAGATTTGCCAAATTGACATGCATTGCACATGTAAATCATGTGTTTCTTTGGAATGTTAGGTATTCCAAGTACACTTTGATCTTGACTGATTTGTTTGAGGGCTCTTTCTCCAATGTGAGCCAATCTTTTGTGCCAAACCTCTAACTTTGAAAAGGTTTGGGTACCATAATTGAACTATGCTATGTTCCTAGTGTCCTGGACTTTAAAGGTGAACAATCTAGCTATTTTTTCTCCCTTGGATATCCTCTTCAAACCTTGATATGGATCCCCTACATAGGCTCCCTGGTTAGTGAACCTCACCTACAAACCTTTCTCCACAATATGACCTAGACTTATCAAGTTTTTAGTAATACTATAGATAGATAGAGAACTCTAGTCAACGGATTCATATTACCATTAGAATTCTTTACATTTTGATTATCTTTTTTTATTCTCACCATTCTTCATAATTTTGGCCTCATGAGTGAAGATTTGCCCCATGAGAGTGTTGAATTCTAGCACCTACATATCCATGTACAAGTCCATGGTAGTGTTAAATGCTTCCAATTTGTCATCAGTCTTGATTTGAGTGATCACTTGCCCCATAATTTAATTTTTTTTATGATCTTCTTAGTGTTTCCTAATTGTTTTGCAATGTCCTTCATTTTGGTGACAAATTCGATGACACTTTGCATGGGGTGCTTCTTGAGTGATGTGAACTCCATCCATAGTTGGTTCTTCCTAACCTTGGTGCTTGAAGACAAGAATGCTTCCAAAACATTCTAGGTCTCTTGTGATTTCTTGAAACTCCTAATATGAGGAATTAAGAGATTAGAGATAGAGTTAAGAATATATGACCTTTCCAAAGTCTTTTGCACACCATGTGTTTAACCTTTCTTATTCCTCTTGAGTTGGTTGTCCTTTGGTTTTGAGTATAGGCATCAACTCATCTCCAGAGATGTATCCATACATGTTTCTCCCTTGCAAGTAAGCCTCCATCCCTAGACACCATGTTGGGTACATAAGCTAAACTAATCTCTCCAATAGAGAGTCTCTCCACAACATAATGATAGTTCAATCAATGTGCTTTGTGCAAGCATGGAACACACAATCCCTTGCAAATCCCAGTGCGCTCTTACTCTAAATATGCTAGTAGCAAAAGACTTACCAACACCCAAATGAGCCAAAATATGTTTGATCCACACACACACTCAATAGTAGTTAAAGTTTCCCCATATTCAACCTCACAACTAGAAGTGACCGTAGTAGGCTTCTTCTTGCCCAACCAAGATATGCACAAGCTAGAAGCAAAAACCATTGGTGGACACACAAATGGCATAGCAACGAGCACAATATGAGTCAAGAAAAGCATGTAAATTTTCCAAAGTTGCAATGCATAGTAAACAGCCATTCTTCATTTTTAACAAGGCTCAAAGACTCTATTTTAGGTGTAGAAGCATCTACAATAACCATTCCAACTTCTTTCTTCTTTACCTCTTTTGCATCCACTTTAGGACAACTCTTAACATGACCATTTTCCTTACAGTGCTTAAAAACATTTTATCTTTTCTATCTTATTTTCATTTGGTATTTTTTGTAGCATTAGTAGATTTCTAGTTACTGGTAGAGGAGCTCCAATTACATTTTCCCTTTTGATTAGCTAGGCAAGTTGATCTACAACATGCATAATTGATTTTATATATCTATACTGATCTTCTTGAAGCAAAACATAGACTAATGCCTCAAATGTTAAGGCATCTGGATTTCCTCATCAATAGAAGAGTATAAGAAAAATGCTAATAAGAATTTTGACGACCATTAAGAGCACTCTGCACAAGTGAACTATCTAGAAAAAAATAATCAACATAGAATCAATTATTCTTTCAAATCCTTGGTCTTTGTCAAGAAAGTGTCTGTTGAGTCTCCTTCATTCATACACTTACTCTCCAAGTGTTTTCGGAGGTTAGAAACACAAGCCTCATTTCTTGCCTAGTACTAGTGCTGTAAGAGTTTCCCAAGCATCTTTTGTTGTTTTTCAAGAGCATGTGAGGAATAATGGAACATTTGACAAAAAAAGGTATCAGTGCATGTGTGTATGCATCTCTGTCATCCCAACAAATTTTCTCTATAGTAGATTCAAGAGGAAATGTGGAAGCAATAGGATATTGAAGGTCATCATCTTCAACATCACCTATGATCACAGTATTTGTAGGTGTAGGAGGATGAACTTCAACACCATGTATGCCCACAATGGGTGACTAGAACCATCCAACTTATCCATAATAACCAACATACAAAATACATGATTTCTTTTAGTCATGGCTAGTAACTCAATACACTGATGCAAAAACTGGATTGCATCTCAAAAAACTCGAATAGAAATACCCAATCAAGCTTCACTAGATCTATAATAGACTTCAAGATCCTTGTCTTAGGAAAGTGAAAATCATACATATGTTTGGAACAAAAAGACAAATTTGCCTGCAAAATCATTATGATAGTGTGCTCAAAGGCCAAACAAGTTCAAAAAAAAATTTCAATGCCACACAAGAAAGTTATTTTGAATCGTGGTGAGCTCAAGTATGCTCACTAGTTCTCATGCAATTGTCAAACTATGATCAAAAAGGTGTTGAAGATTTCCTAGAGAAAGACGTGATCTACTTTGATACCAATTACTAGAGTTTGAGGACTATAGAAGCACATAAACAATTCAAGGAAGAAGAAAAATATTGGAGAACAACATTCAATGTATTACCAAGTGAATGTACAAAGATAAGTGACCTATTAGGTTTATAGGGGTATATACAAGCCAAGGGAAAAAAATCCTCCTAAAGATGGAAAAAAGTGCCCTCACTATCCTAAGTGCATTCATAGACATCACTACAAAAATAAATCAACACCAATCTAGCATCCTAAAATGCTAGAATGATAGTTCCATATGACTCCAAAGTGGATTTCCCATCAATACCTAGACTTTTTCTTCATCATTTTCCATAGCCAAGAGGGGGAAAATTGCTAGTGATTCTTCACTTCTCTTCATCATTTTTCACATCAAAAGGGGAGCACTATATTTTCCACATGCTGAGGTTCCTTATCTTGTTTATTTTGAATTTTTTTTTAAGTTGACATGGGGTTTCATAACTTGTCCTTTTAGTGTCATTGCCAATTATTTATTGAATGCCTCATTTGTGATGATGAAATGCGGGTATGGGATGAGTACCACCATGGAATTGCCCAAGAATGGGAGTTATAACAATGGTTCAATCTAGGTGTCAAAATTGGTGTAGCTTTCAATCTTTGTTACCAATATAATATCCTCCTTGCATAGGCATCAAATTAACAATGCTGAAAAATTTACCTTCTTTTGCCTAACTTTTTATAAATAACAATTGAAAAGTATACTAGTACCTTTTTTGGAGACCATGTACCTTGAAAAAAGACAACAACAAATGCAATAGGGGGTAGTTTGACTAGAATTTTTTATTTTATATTTTTTTGATAGAGGGGTTCCAAACAATGACTTCATGGAAAGCTCACCAATTTGATTGATCAACTTTCCAATGCCTTCATTCGGAAAAAGAGGCAATGCTAAATGATTTCAACAAATTATGCAAATTGGTGCAAATATTAATTATGTGATTATGTGTAGGTTCTAATACTAATTTCTTTAATACTTTGAGCTAATGTGGATGACTTGGGATGTCGGATCACTCTAGCATGGAAATCGTTACCAAGATTGAAAATCGGTCATGGAATTAGGGATTTCTTACATGAGATTTGATTATTGGTAAAAACTTAATGTTCACCATATCTTGGTTCTTATGATGGATAATTGTGTAGGCTTTAGTGCTTGTGGATAAGTAAAAAGTAAATATTATTTTATACAAAGAGGGTGTTAAGGTGATGCAAAAAGCAACAATAGAATTCCCAAAATGATTATTTAGTTTGTATTTTAATGATGCAGAGGAGCTCATCAATGTGCAAAAAATTAAAGATCATCGAGAAGATTTGTAATTTGATGCGTTATGGAGAGATAATTATACTAAAGGAATTTAAATTAAGATTCTATACAAAAACCATTATTAATTTTTGGAAAGGAAAACATACTGATACCACAATGGAGGATTCCATCCATGGATTTTAGTCCAAGTTTTCTTTGCTATCATCAAAAAATCATTATCAATTGGAAAAGAAAACATACTAATATCACAATGGAGGATTTTGTCCATGGAATTATATTCAAGTACTAGAGTGTAGCAAAAGTTATCAAGATTTTTTGAGATCACTATTTGCAAGGCTTGATCATTGCCACATTGATTGCAATTCCCAAATATTCTCCATCTAAAATCTAAAATTTGATTGTCCCATTGATCATTGCCACATTGATTGCAATTCCCAAATATTCTCCATCTAAAATCTACAATTTGATTGTCCCATTATGTTCTAGATAGAGTAGCCAAAAAGTTCCTCATGAATGTAATTTGTGTTGGAGTTAGACATCAATAGAAGTACGTGAGCAGCACAAGGAAGAATAAGAATCTTGGAGCACAACACACAATACTGAATGTATTACTAGACAATGTACAAAGATGAGTAGCCCATTAGGGCAATAGGTGTATATACAAGCCGGGGGAAAAAACCTCCTAAAGAGGGAAAAAACTGCCTTGGTAGTCCTCGAGTGTTCACACACATCACTACCAAAATATATCAACAAATCCCCCCTGGGAATGATGTGGTGAACAAGTAGCTCGCACTCATGTATAAGGAAGTGCCAAGCTATGTGGAAATCACACCACAAAAGGAAGTAAGCCCAAAGCTTTGTGGAAAGCTTCAAAATTCTCCCTAGGCAGAGCCTTCGTTAAAAGTTCTGCAATGTTCTCTTGCATAGGCACATATGCCAAGCTGATCTCCCCACCAAAGAACCTCTCCTTTACATAATGATAATGCATCTCAATGTGCTTAGTGCGAGCATGAAACACAGGGTTCCTCGCAACTGCCAATGCGCTCTGACTATTAGTGAAGATGGTCATGGCAGAAGACTGACCAACACCTAAATCAAGCATAAGGTGTGTGAGCCACACACACTCAACAATCGTTGTGAAAGCTTCCCTATACTCAGCCTCACAACTAGAAGTGGCCACACTAGGCTGCTTCTTGCTCAACGAAGATATACATGAGCTACCAAGCATGAAGCAAAAGCCACTAGTGCATGCACGAGTGTCATAGCAACCAACCCAGTCTGAGTCAGAAAAATCATGGAAATCTAGTGGTAGTGATCCCCCATTGGGATAAAGCAACGCAAGCAGTCGAGTACCACTCAAGTAGCGAAAGATGTGCTTAACCGCCTGCCAATGCTTAACACCTGGGCAATGCATAAACCTACTCATCTGTGAGACAGCAAACTAAATATCTGGCCGAGTAATGCATAAGTAAATCAGGCATCCAACAGCCTACTGATAGAGGACAGCGTCAAATGCATCTCCATCATCATGAAGACTCAATCGTAGACTTGTCTCCATAGGAATGGCAATAGGCTTACAGTCTTCAAGGCCAAAACGCTGCAATAATGTGTCAATATATTTTGTTTGACACAAAGCCATTCCACCATCAACTTGCATAAACTGAATGCCCAAATAGTGATGCAAATGCCCCAAATCAGACATCTCAAATGAGGCATGTAAATCAGCCTTAAAATCAGCAATATGCTTCTCAATAGGACCAGTGAGCAGCATGTCATCAACATAGACAACAATGATCAAAAGCACATCATTAGCACGCTTAACATATAAGGTGCTCTCAATTGGACTGTTCTCAAAACCATGTGCAATCAAATAGGCATGTATCTTCTCATACCAAGCATGTGGTGCTTGCTTTAAACCATATAATGCCTTCTTTAACCTGCACACCTGGTTTTCATGCCCTTTTTGCACAAAGCCACGGAGCTGAAAACATACACTTCATGCAAGTCACCATTCAAAAATGCATTTTTAATGTCCAACTGATGTACATTCCAACCATGATGGGCTGCAAGTGCACAGATGCTCCGAACAGTAGCCATACGGCATGTAGGTGCAAAGGTCTCATCAAAATCAATGCCTCTTTCCTGTGCATAACCCTTTGCAACAAGCCTAGCCTTACACCTGTCAATTTTTCCATCAAGCTTATGCTTTAGCTTGTAAACCCACTTAGTGCCAATGGCCTTCTTGCCAGGAGGCAATTCACATAAAGACCAAGTACCGTTCTTCATTATAGCATCATATTCAGATTGCATAACAGCCATCCAATTTTTTGAATTTTGTGCTTCATCAAACGAAATAGGATCAGTCTCATCACAGATACTAGATGCAGCCATAGCATAGCAATTTGATGCAAAAGAGGCATTATGAGAGCCTGAATGAGTATGATATGATAGAGGTGCATCTAATTTGCTGTCATGCAAAGTCTGCACCAGCCATTTTGGCATAGTTTTTGCCTGCTCAATATCTGCTCTCTCATCAACAAGTGCATCATGTAAATCTTCATCATAAATGGAATATCTGCTCAATATCTGCTCAATATCTGCTCAATATCTGCTCTCTCATCAACAAGTGCATCATGTAAATCTTCATCATAAAATGTGCAAAGGCTGAGAAGTTGCCTCATTAGGACCAGCACTAGACTATCCACCTGCAAAAAGAGGCACCAAAGTATCATACATGTCTTTGGAGCTAACAGATGTCTCCTTAGTACATGAAAGCAATGGTTGAATAGCATCTTCCACAGAAACAACATCACAGCTAACCAAAATGCGTTTATTCTATGGATGATACAGACGATAGCCTTTACTTTCAGAACTCTACCCAACAAAAATACATTTTACTCCTTTATCATCCAATTTCCTGCGATGTTGTTCAGGCACTAATGCATATGCCAAACAACCAAAAACATGCAGATGAGCAATAGATGGCTTGCGATCATGCCAAGCCTCATATGGAGTGATCGACTGTAGCGCTTTAGTGGGACACCTGTTAAGTACATATGTTGCACACATGACAACCTCAAGCCAGAAACTATGTGGTAAAGCCTGACTCTTGATCATACACCTCGCCATTTCCATGAGTGACATGTTCTTTTTTGTAGCAAATCCATTCTGTTGAGGTGTATACGGCACTGTACACTCATTTTTTATCCCATGTCCAACCAGAAATGCATTAAAATCAGAAGACATATATTCCCCCCCTCGATGAGAACAAAGGGTGCCGATTGTTTTTGAAGCACATGAACACTTTGGACTTTTTCTTCAATGGATATACCCATGCACTCCAGAAAAATCATCGATGAAAGTCACGAAGTAAAGATAACTTCCAAAAGAAGGTGTTTGCATAGGATCACATACATCACTATGTACAAGCTACAATTTCTAAGTAGCCCGAATTGAACCATCTTTTGGAAAGGAGGACCATTGCATTTTTCCCAAAATATAGCCTTCACAAACATGTTTTCAGGGTGCCTCAATTTTGGCCAAAGAGAACACCATTTCAGATTTCTGCAGGCATAGCAAACTAGCAAAATTCAAATGACCAAAGCATGCATGCCAAAGCTTTGCATCTAACATAGCCTAAGAATCATGTACTGCACATGCCGAATCATTTATAGATCTTTCATAGTCTATGAGCTTATACAGCCCACGACATAAAAGGCCAGAAGCAATAATCACATCGCCATTTAACAGATCATGAACTGTACATCTGTTCATTTCACAACCAAGCCATTCTTGGCTAACGCAAAAACTGATAACAGATTCTTCTTAATCCATGGCACAAAGAAAGCATCTAACAAAGTGAAAGAACTACCATTAGCAGTAGTCAAAATGATCTTACCAACTCCTATGGATAAGAGGAGTTGGTGCATGTAACAGTATTCCCTTTAGGGGCAGGCTCAAGTGAAGAGAACAAACTATGCTGCAAGGTAATACGTTTGGTCGCCCCAATGTCAAAGTACCAAACATTTGAGTCTACTATAGACATGCACTGCTCATGAGAAGATGGGTCAAAACTACAAACATTAGTAAATGCCCATTCTTCTTCTTGCACAAGATTAACAAACTTTGTTTTTTACGTAGAGGCCTCTACAACAACCATTCCAGCCTCTTTCTTCTTTGCCTCTTTAGCAGCCAGTTTTGGATTGTGATTTCTTTTCATCTTTGTCTTCCCTCTTTGATTGTGCAGAATTAGCAGATTTCTGCTTACTAGTTGAAGAGCTCCATTTTCCTTTGCCCTTCTGACTAGCCAGGAAAGCTTGATGTACAATACGCATAATGGACCTATTTTGCTTGGACTGATCTTCCTGCAAGAGAACAGAGACTAAATCCTTAAATGATAAGGCATTTGGATTTCCTTTCATCATCAACCGAAGAGTAGAAACAAAACTACCATATGAATCAGCAAGATAATTTAGAACGGTTTGCACAAGTGAGCTATCTGGTATAACTTCATCAGCAAAAATCAATTGTTCCTTCAAGTCTTTGATCTTTGTTAGAAAACTATCCATGGAATCACCTTCATTCATGTGCTCACTCTCCAACTGTTTTCAGAGGTAAGCAACACGAGCCTCATTCCTAGATTGGTACAATATGGTAAGTGTATCCCAAGCATCCTTAGCTATTTTGCAAGAGCGAATGTGAGGAATAATGGCACGATTGATAGACAAAGCTATCAATGCATGTGCCTGGGTATCTCTGCCATCCCAATGAATTTGCTCTGCAGTAGGTGCAGCAGAAATTGTAGCACGAACAGGAATATGCAGAATATCATCATCTTCGACACCTTTTGCATCAGCTTTAGTACCTGCAGTTGTAACAGTTGCAGGTGTGATAGGACATTTTTCAACTCCCTGCACAATGTTCCACAATCCTTTTGCAACCAATACATGTCGCATCATATAAGCTCATAACGGGTAGTTGGTACCATCCAACTTATCCTCAACAGCCAACATACGGAATACATCACTGCGTTCAGCTATGGCCGATGACTAGAATATCGTGATTCAGAAAATTGATTGTATCTCAAAAAGTTGAACAGAACTGCCCAGACAAATTCTGCTAAACATATAGCAGACTTCGAGACGCTTATATTGGTGAATCATAACTGGTATATACCATTGGCACAAAAAGACAAAATGACCTGCACAAGCACTGTGATAGTGCGTTCAGAGGCCGAAACGAGCTCAGATCGCGATTTTGGCACCAGAAAGCAAAGCAGTTTTGATCTTTGAAACATCTTGAGTATACGTACCGAATTTCATGTGATTATAAGACTGTGACTGGATGGGTGTCAACGATGCCCTAGATGAAGCGATGACTTGCTCTGATACCAATTGTTGGAGTTAGACGTTTCTGGAAGTACGCGAACAACACAAGGAAGAAGAAGAGGCTTGGAGCACAACACACAATACTGAATGTATCACTAGAGAATGTACAAAGATGAGTAGCCCATTAGGGCAATAGGCGTATATACAAGCCGGGGGAAAAAAACCTCCTAAAGAGGGAAAAAAGTGCCTCGGCAGTCCTGGAGTGTTCACACACATCACTACCAAAATATATCAACAATTTGAATTTCCAATTGTCATGTTTTTCTAGAATCAAAGTACAAAATTGATTTGTCTTGCTTAAAAACGGGTGATTTTATCCATCTATTATCAATTTTCTTTTGCCATGATGTTAGATTCTTCACTATGGTAATCTTTGTTAGTGGTTTTATGAACTAGGGACTAGAAATTCAATTGGAGTAATTGCTTCCAAACCATGGGTAGACGAGAATTGAGTACATTGTATGAAAACTTTGTAGGTTGAGCACAGTTGATTATCGACAAAAACCCACCTCGTTGGAGGAACCCTATCCAATTGGGTAGTCTTGAGCGGTGTGGTTAGTGTACCTCCTTTCTATGGTGCAGTATTGGCTATTAGGGTTCACTTGGGGTTGAGCCATATTTGGTCACACATTAGCCATGTGGTCTCCTCCACAGGTGTAGCATCTTTTCACTAGGGCAAATCTAGGTATTTGTTTGCTACAGACTCCTAATTTCTAAGCTACCTTCTCTACAAATTCCTCGATTGATGTGGTTTGTTTGGAAGTGAGGCTAGTAGAGCTATTTGAATCTTTATAGAGTTTTGAAAGCTCTAATTCCTCCCCTAGATTATCCTCGATGTCTATGCACATGCATACACACTCTTCTATGGTTCTAGGCTCCTTCAAGTACACATAAGATCTCAGTTTGGTACTTAACAATCCATCTAGAAATAAGGCCACTTGTTTGGTTGGAGTGGGTAACTCTAGCACTGGGCATCTCTCTAGGTATTGTCTAAACCTTCTTCTTGCGAGTCTAATTGTTTCTTGAGGTGTCTGTTTAAAGCTATGGATCAGTGATGAAGTGTTGTGATTGATGCCACTTTTAGAGATGATGCGGTGAACAAGGAGTTGGCACTCATGTATAAGGAAGTTCCAAGCTATGTGGAATCAATCCACAAAAGGAAGTAAGCCCAAAGCTTTGCAAAAAGCGTCAAACTTCTCCCTATGGAGAGCCTTTGTGAAAAGGTCTGCAATGTTCTCTTGTGTGGGCACATCTGCCAAACTAAACTCTCTAGCAGAGAACATCTCCCTCACATAATGATAGTGCATCTCAATGTGCTTAGTGTGAGCATGGAACATAGGGCTCCTCACAACTGGCAATGTGCTCTGACCATCAGTGAAGATGCTGGTGGCATAAGACTGACCAACACCCTAATCAGCCATAAGGCATCTGAGCCACACACAGTCAGAAGTTGCTTGCTCAACTAAGAAACGTATGAGCTACCAAGCATGAAGCAAAAACCACTAGTGGACACACAAGTGTCATAGCAACCAGCCAAGTCAGAGTCAAAACAAGCATGTAATTCTAGTGGTATTGATCCCCCCTTGGGATAAAACAATCCAAGTAGTCAGGTACCACTCAAGTAGTGAAAGATGCACTTAACCTCCTACCAATGCTTCACACCTAGGCAATGCATAAACCTGCTCACATGTGAGAGAGAAAACTGAATATCTCATCGAATTAATCTATCTATCTATCTATCTATCTATCTATCTATCTATCTATCTATCTATCTATCTATCTATCTATCTATCTATCTATCTATCTATCTATCTATCTATCTATCTATCTATCTATCTATCTATCTATCTATATATCTTATCTATCTATCTATCTATCTATCTATCTAATGCTTAAGTAAATCAAGCATCCAATAGCCTACTGATAGAGAATAAAATCAAATGCATCTCCAACATCATGAAGTCTCAATTGTAAACGTGTCTCCATAGGAGTGGCAATAGGTTTACAGTCATCAAGGCAAAAATGCTACAATAATGTTTCAATATATTTTGTTTGACACAAAGATATTCCACCATCAACTTGAATAAATTGAATGCCCAAATAATGATGCAAATGCCCCAAATCAAACATCTCAGATGAGGCATGCAGTTCAGCCCTAAAATTAGCAATATGCTTCTCATGAGGACTAGTGAGCAGCATGTCATCAACATATACAATAATTATCATAAGCACATCATTAGCACGCTTAACATATAAGGTGCTCTCAGTTGGACTGTTCTCAAAACCATGTGCAATCAGATAGGTCTGTATCTTTTCATAGCAAGCACGTGGTGCTTGCTTCAAACCATACAATGCCTTTTTCAGCCTGCACACTTTGTTTTCATGCCCTTTTCGCACAAAGCCATGGGGCTGAAAAACATACACTTCTTCATGCAAGTCACCATTCAAAAGTGCACTTCTAATGTCCAATTGATGTTCATTCCAACCATGATGAGTTAGAAGTGCATAGATGCTATGAACAGCAGTCATTCGATGTGTAGGTGCAAAGTTCTCATCAAAATCAATGCCTATTTTTTGTGCACAACCCTTTGCAACAAGCCTAGACTTATACCTGTCAAATGTTCCACCAACTTACCCTTGAGCTTTTATAACCACTTAGTACCAATGGCCTTCTTGCTAGGAGGCAAGTCACATAAAAACCACGTACCATTTTTCATGATGGCATCATATTCTGATTGCATAGCAGCCATCCAAATTTCAAAATTTTGTGCTTCATCCAATGAAACACACTCATTCTCATCACAGAGATTAGAGGCAGCCATAGCATAGCAATCTGATGCAAAAGAGGCACTATGAGGCCCTGAACGAGTGGGATATGATAGAGCTGCATCTAATTTGTTATCACACAAAGTCTGCACCAACCATTTTGGCATAGTTTTTGCCTCCTCGATATCACCTCTCTCATCAACAAGTGCATCATGTAAATCTACATCAGAAATGGAATGATCTGCATCATCACATGAAACTTTTAAAGGCTAGGAAGTTGCCTCATTAGGGACAGCATTAGACTACACAGCTGTAAAAAGAGGTAGCAAAGTATCATACATGTCTTTGGAGCTAACAGATGCCTCCTTAGTACATGAAAGTAATGGTTGAATAGCATCTTCCACAAAAACAACATCACGGCGAACCAAAATGTGTTAAGTCTTTGGATGATAGAGACGATCGCCTTTGCTTTCAGAACTATACCCAACAAAAATACATTTCATTGCTTTATCATCCAATTTCTTGTGTTGTTGTTCACGCACTAATGCATATGCTAGACAGACCAAAAACACGCAAGTGGGCAAGAGATGTCTTGCAACCATGCCAAGCCTCATATGGAGTGATAGAGTGCAATGCTTTAGTGGAACACATGTTAAGTACATATGTTGCACACATAACCTCAAGCCAAAAGCTATGTGGTAAAGCATGACTCTTGACCATACACCTTACCATCTCCATGAGTGACCTCTTCTTCCATTCAACAACTCGATTCTATTGAGGTGTATAGAGCACTATACACTGATGTTTTATCCCACGTTCAGGCAGAAATGCATTAAAGTTAGAAGACATATATCCCCCCCCTCGATCAGAATGGAGGGTGCCCATTTTACATGCTGATAGATTTTGAGCCAAAACCAGAAACTATTTGAAGCACATAAACACTTCACACTTTGCTTTCAATGGATATACCCATGCATGCCTAGAACATCAATGAAAGTCACAAAGTAAAGATAGTTTTTGAAATCGGGTGTTTGCATAGGACCACAAACATCACTATGAACAAGTTGCAATTTTTTAGTAGCTTAAATTGAAACATCTTTTGGGAATGAGGAATGCTGCATTTTTCCCAAAATACATCCTTAACATACATGCTTACTGGGTGCCTCAAGTTTGGGCAAAGACAAAACCATTTCAGATTTCTACAGGCATAGCAAACTAGCAAAAATTTAGATGGCCAAAGTGTGCACGCAAAAGCTTTTGTATTTGACATAGCTTGAGAATCATGTACTGCACATGCTAAATCATTCAAGGATTTTTCATAGTCTATGATCTTATACAGCCCACGACATAAAATGCTAAAAGCAATAATAACATCGCCATTTGACAGATAATGAACTCTACATCTGTCATCAACAAATTTCACAACCAAGCCAATCCACTAGACAAATGACCGGTTAACCCTTCATACCATCACAAGAGATAGTGCACCACATTCTTTGATGTTATTGCTTTGTGATTGTGGATTCTAATAGTTTGGAATAGAGTGAATCCATACAAGTGATCCTGTAACCCTCAAAGTGGCTTATTGCTTCAAATTAAGATAGGTAATCTATAATGAAATGCAAAGAACCAAGTCAGTGTACTACTTCATTATCCAACTCTTGCGATAATACAATCCATCCACCCATAGCACCCATCTATCCATAATCCCAATTCAAGGTCTATAGAATTGTTCTATGCATCAATGCAGTTTCTTATCTTTCAATCGCACATGGATGTTATATAATAGGTGAATCATGCAAGTGTTTCATGGACTAACTTGTTCATTGATTGTGTGATGTGTACCAATAATCTTAGATACCTTCTATGCAACCATATCTAGCATAGGAACCATATGACTTCTTTGGATGTGGTTGGTACAACAACCTCCTAGATCACCTTAACTTATCTCAATCTTCCTTACTTTCGAATAATTTGACCTAGATCTTCCTATATAATATTGCAAAGGTGCTCTCAAATTCAATGACAATTGAATCTCCCGACATCTCTAGAAGCATAACTACAAATGCAATGGATGGAATTTTTATCCAATAAATACCAAAAAGATCTTGAGAAAAACATGCATGAAATTAACAAAACATTCTAAAATGGTTCCTTGCATGTAGTATTAGAATATCCTAGGAGCATTTTAGAGATGAAATCACATTAAAATATAAAATTACTTGGGTATATTGGCCTCCACCATTTTCACTTGTTTGTATCCAAGTACCCATCTAAAAAATTGAACATTTTTCTTCATAAAACCTCATCTAGCATGGTGCTCAAAAAGAAATGGATCTCTTACCATTTTAATTTTCTATAGCTAGTATAGATGTAGAGTTTCTTATTCTTTTCAATGATTTCAATCAACAAGATGCACTTAGGATGCTTTATAGGTATAAACCCTACATTTAAGATCCAATATGAATGTTCATTTATTTTTTGACCTATATTAGGTTCATGCAATATCATTATAAGAGATTTGACATTGTGTCATGTTTCAATTTGATCTTGTATCGATAGAAGTTAGGGTTCAAGCCCCTTCAAAGTTCATATACATGTAATATCAAGTAAATAAGTTGATGGATTCGTATTAAAACAAGACGAGATCATTGCAAAAGGTGCAATCTAGTATGAAGCATTTCTAGAATTTCTTTAGATTCTCAAAGGCACCTAGATTACATCCTCTATTGGATTTTCTTGTTTATGGGTATGATAGGCAATGCATTTTTTCTTCTGAAATTGTTGATATGGGTCAAAATCCTCCTCTATCCAAAGTACTAGTCTATTGGTAATTTATGGCAATGGCCACTACATTGATCACATAGTCTAGTTGAAGACCTTTTTCTTTTCCAAATTACATCAGTTTCAAATAGTTCTACTATCATATTTATCGAGTCCACAACTTCTTGTTAGAAATATTCATGATATAATTTCAATTCTTGGAAAGGAACTTTGAACTTATGTATTTTTAAGCAAAGTGTTATCAAACTACTTGTACATGCTTGCCCCATCTAGCAAGCTCCATGACCTACCTATGTAGAGCGGTTCTCTTCTCCAATTCACCTCCTTATATGCATTTATAGATTGCATCAAGAATTATGTATACTCAATCTAACAAAAAGGAGAAAAATGATTTCTATAAGATGCTTTCTATCTCTATAACGTGGAATTATCTTCACTTTCATCTTTCCACTTGATTAGACACTTCTATACAAATGATTTCTTAATGTTTTTCTCAAGGATCTAAGATGCTCCTATGCTCATGAAGTAAAAAAAAAAAACAAGATAGGTTTTATAATTTCATCTTCGGATGTTAGATTATTGGACTAAGTTCATTTTCATGTTAAATTTTTATTGAAGTTAATTTAAGAATCTTCAAGCTAAAAGTGCTACTTTCTTTACTATGGTAAAAGAACCATAGTATCTAAGAAAAAACTTAGGATATGAATTCGTCTTTAATGTTTTTAACTTCGTAAAAACTTCAAGGTAAATTTTCTTATGAACTTCATATAATTGAGAGTTGATATACACTTTGACGTCATCTAAGTCTTTAAAATTTTCTCATTTGAAAGTTTCATCCTCAAGTTCATTTCATTTGGAAAATAACTAGCAATTCCAATATTTTCACCTTAAAGTCCATATGTAGATGGAACCTTAAATTGAAACTCATATATCAACATAGCAGAACTACACCTTGTGGAAAAGTGATTTGCACTATTTTAAGTGAATTCAATAATACGTAAGTAGTCTTCTCAACATAGCAGAGCTACACCCTATGGAAAAGTGATTTGCACTATTTTAAGTGAATTCAATAATAGGTAAGTAGTCTTCTCGAATCAGCCTAATTGGATGAGACATATCCTCATAGAATGTCTTTAAAAACTTGGTTAATCGTCTTTCCTTGTCTATCCACTTGAGGATGTTTCTATTTTTCTTAAACTTAATTTATCTTTCAATTGACTAAATACCTCTCCAAAAGTGACTTAATTTTCTTATCCCTATCAAACATTATATCTTGAGATAGATAAGAGTTGGTAGAAGGTTTCAACAAACAACTTGGCTAGATTTGGAGACTTAATCATAATGCACACAAGAATAAATCATTTCATCTTGATTCATATATTACCAATTGGACACTTAGTCATGATGTTTTTTTGATTCAAAGTAACTATACTATTATGAAATCCACGAGGAAAACTTTACATTTTTTTTCATAAATTTCAAATAAATAAAGTGTTGCTTTTAGCTTATCTTTTTATACTTTATTGAACTGAAATTTTTCACCATCAAGATTCACAACCTTGGGCGTCCTTCTACAAGCTTGGCCAATGAAAATCCCTCTTGAGACATAATTCTTATTTATGCCTAGTTGTCCTCCACTTGTATGGTGGCATTTTTTGAAGATCTTAAGTCATAGGTCCCCATCATAGGTCACAAATTTTGCCTCAATGCAATAAATACATTTGGATACTATATTTGAATCATTCTTGGATGTTGACCATTGATTTTCTCCCAAGTGTATCTCTTTTACTAGTGAGCTTTCAACCTGGTTTCATGCAACACCTTCCTTGCATCTATTTTGTGTTGTTTTAAGTAAAGCATTTGTAATTTGCATGAAGGCCATGGATATAAACTTTAATGCACTAGCCACTATATTAAAATTTCATTTTCAGTATTGAATCTCCTAGTGAATACTCAAAGGATTTCAATTCATTTCGCTTTTGTGGTTCTTAAACCAATTTGATTGACAAAATATGTAATGCTCTCTTGATCAAATATCATTTTAGCCTTGGCTTAAAACAAACAAAAGCATAATTTCTTGAGCACATGTACAATTGTATATAGTTCCCATTTTTATGTTGAGTGATTCCTTTGAGCTAGATTTAGCATTTTACTTTCAAAAGCTAGTGTTCAAATACCTTAAACAAGAATGAATCATGTAGCAAAATAAACACGTTAGTTTCACCCAAAAGAATTTTTTAGGATCCACAGTTTATAATCTTTAGATTGATCTTACACCTTATTTAAGTCTCCCCGTATTTTGAAATTTCTTGACATTCCAAACAAAGTTCTTTTTTTTTGTTTTTTAATAGACGAACAACCCATTTGCAATAGCTTGGGATAAGTTGATAGTAGAATCTAGATAATCCCAAGAAACTTTGGAGATTTATAATACTCTTGGAATATGACTATCTAGTGTGACATTTGCATTGTATTGATCTACCTAAATCCTCTTCTTGATAATCATGTGATCAAGACATTCAACATTTGTTTCAGAAATATTCACATTTGCATTCTCTATCATACAAGTCAATCTAATGAAAACTCAGAGGTATGATCCTAAGATTATCTAAATGGATACTCTTAGCAAGACTAAAATAAGAATACCATCCAAATAATTAACCAAAAATTTTCCTAAATGTAGTTTCAAGACTAAATTCACCAAATTCATGAATGTGGAAGGAGCATTACTAAGACCAAAAGACATGACTAAAATATCATACTATATGTATTTGTGCGAATGTGAGGGATAATGGCATGTTTGACAGACAAAACTATCTATGCATGTGCCTCAAAATCTCTATCATCCCAACAAAGTTACTCTACAATAGGAGCAACAAGAACTGCAACACTAGGAAATTGAAGATCATCATCTTCAACACCATCTACATCATCTTCAATAACTATACTATGGCATTTCAACACCCTAAATAATATCCTCAGTCCTTTTGCTACCAATACATGACGCATAATATACGCCCAGAATGGGTGATTAGTACCATCTAGAACCCTTTTGCTACCAATACATGACGCATCTTATATGCCCACAATGGGTGATTAGTACCGTCCAACTTATCCTCAATAGCCAACATACGAAATACATCATTGCTTTTAAACATGGCCAATGACTAAATACCTTGATGTAGAAAATTGACTACAACTCAAAGTTGAACAGAAACACTTTGTCAAGCTCTGCCAAAATTGTACCACACTTCGAGCTACTTGTATTGGTAAACCAAAATCTGTATATATATTTGGCACAAAAGGACAAAATTGCATGCACAATCACTGCAATAGTGCATTCAAAGGCCGAAACGAGCTATCAAAATTTTGACACCACACAACGAAGTTGTTTTGAACTCCTAATCACCTCGAGTATGCTCACCAATTTTCGCATTATTCTAAGATTGTGATTGGAGGGATGGTGACGACACCCTAGATGAAGCGACGCCATGCTATGACACCAATTGGAGTTAGAGATATGCAATAGCACACAAACAACACAAGGAAGAAGAAGCTTGAAACGCAACACAATATTGAATGTATTATCAAGTGAATGTTTAAAGATGAGTGACCCATTAAGGTTTCAAACCATTAAGAAAACCTCCTAAAGAGGGAAAAAAGTGCCATTTTTGCTAAGGAACTCCTAAGTGTGTTCACACACATCACTACCAAAATATATCAACATTTCATTCCATCTATATGTGTATAGATGCAAACCCCATTGACAAATCCTTAGGATCAAGCTTCCAAAATGGATATCATCAAATCCCAAGCTCCTAATCATGGTCTTGAATCATAGATATGACCTGCTAATGAGTAAAAGGTTATCGAGTATCTTTTGGTTCTTCACAAGGAGTAATTGAAAAAGTCATGGATAATTGAGAAGTCTCCTATTACTCAAACTTTATGTACTCTAGTGATCTCCCATTGCTCCTCTTTTGCCTAAACCTTGAAATGTAGAAGATGATGTGATTTCTCTTCTTAATCCTTTCTTTGCCAAGATCTTTGCACCTCAAGGGATCTTCAAAGAGCTTCAACCTTGAAGGATTTGACTACAAGAGCAAGAGCTTGATTGGAACATCTTAACAAATCTAAAGAAGACCTCTGCAATGGTCCCTTGCTTGTCTCAAACAAAGTTCCAAAACTAAAACTGCACAAGATCAACTTATGGTGGAAAGAGGGTAAATAGAAAGATAAACAGAGAGGCATACAAACAAGCAAACAGACAGACAGGCAGATAAATAGATAGAAAGATAGAAAGATAAACATCAGACAGCTATCTAGATAGGCAGACACACAAAAAAACTCAAAAACATACACACTTAACCGGCCAGAGAACTTCCCATATGCTTACACCGTTCAGTAGATATTACAAAAAGCTTACATTAGCAGCAAAGATTACATCATTTGTATTACTGGGAAAAATGTACAGGCTCAAGGCAAATTTTACACGCTCTGAATGCCAAAATCATCAAAATGGTATGTACTAAGAAATATATGATGTTTCATATTGCAGAGGCTGCCTAATTCAGCTTCTGCAACTCCCATAATGTACAATAACAGTACCCAACAGCTGAAAACCTCAGTTTTCCACTGTTGTCTGCATATCTAATTGTACATAACCTCCATCTTGTAAAGTATATCGCCATTGCCAGCTGCCAAAAGTCTGGGATCCAGAGGGCAGAGGATGAAGGTCACATTTAATACCTGATGAATGATTATTATAAAATTAGCAATCAGATGTCCCTCAGCAACAGATCTACTAAAATTACTTATCCTCAATTCAGATCATATACTTCAAAAATATTTATAAGTGAAAGAAACGATAGTCACCATCATCGCCTTGTGTCACCCTCATTCTGAATCCATCAGGAACTTCAAATGTCACAGAACCCTGGTTAAACATGACACTCGAGACATAATCAGGCTGCCATTCATAGCAAGCAAATTATCCAAACAATGATTCCAAATATCTAATATGTGTCCTCGTCTCTGGCTATAACTCAATAAAACTACCCCCCACCTTAGATATTGATTCATTATCCAAGTATGCATGTACACATGAAAACATGACTGTCGTGCGTTAAGATGATTCATATCAAGCAAATTATCAAAACAATAATTCAAGTCAACTGCCATGAATGTCCTTTTTTTACCTCCTATACCTCCATAAAACTCTCATCTGAATGTGTAATTCACCATCAATCTGTGCATGTGCACATGAAAACACGTCTGCTGTATCCTTGTTTCTTGATGCATGATATATATGTGTACACACTTTGCTGAAAAACTACATGAAGAATAATTTCTGCCATCTTACAACATTGAAGAATGCTCTTGGTGAAAACAAATGCACTTGATATCCTTCAATGCAGTACTGCTTTGTGAAACGTCACCTGCAGATGAACATCTTGAGCTTCGAATTCTGAATGACCATGCAAGATAATGGTTAGACTCTCGAGCCTTGACACTTTATGCTGCCAATAAACATTTTGCTTGGAGTTCCAATCAACTCCCTTATTTTGAATGGTCACTCTCTCCAGCCTACACTTCCCACACCTATTTGAATACAGATAATATTTAGGATTGTAACCTGACTTTGGATATACAGAATAAAATCACAATGATCAGCTATCAGATAGCCATACCCTTTTCCGTAAAACAGAATCTTTTCCTCATTTTCAGTATCTTGTAAAGATCCAACTACATTCTCAGCTAGAACAAGTAAACTGCCCTCCAACTGTAAACAGAAAACAGTGACTCGATACACTAAACAACAGATAATAAATAAAAGTACTTCAACAACCTTTCCATCAAGAAGACTCTAGAGAGCACTACACCTGTACATCTTTCCAAAATAACTCTGAAATCTCAAGCTGTAGCTCAGATCCTCTTGTAAGCTGCCCTCCAGTTATCTGATGAGTAGAAGATTCTAACTGTCACACATGACTAGCTTTGCATATTCAAACGCCAAAGATAGCAGTGTACCTTCTGCTGAACAATGTTCCAAAGTGGCCCTATTGCTGGATGCAATATTGCAATGAAAGGAGGCCCATGTTCCAAGTAACATTCGACACTTTCCATCTGAGAACCACGTTTAACAAACAAGCAGCAACAGCAAATGTCTGGCATAAGTGTCGCAAAAATGTATAAAATTAAGGCTGAAATCAAACAAAAGCCTACATTGGGCATTTCTATATGACATGAACTCAAGAGCTCATGCGCATTCCTAATCACATCGAGGAAAGATCCATCTGGTGTCTGTGTTTCCAAAAACAAGAATGCTAAGACTCAGTACATAGCACCTTTAAATGGTCATTTATAGGCATAAGCCACAGTTTCAAAACATGCCAAACCTGATGTAACAAAAAGTCAGTTCGCTTTCTCTGCTTCTTTGCAGAAGAAGTCACCTTCCGTCGTTTATTGTACACAACAAAGGTATCCAAGCAGCCTACACAAATAGACAAGAAAATATACAAGCCTTCACTGCATGAAAGAGAGAGTCCGAGAAGATATTGTACACAAAAAAGGTATCCAAACAGCCTACACAAATAGACAAGAAAATACACAAGCCTTCACTGCATGAAAGAGAGAGAGAGAGAGAGAGAGAGAGAGAGAGAGAGAGAGAGTCAAAGAAGGAGAAAAAAGGGGATTTTTTTCCTTGGGGCAATGGGGGAGCAGAGAGGGTTTAAATACAGTGCAAATAGTTATAATAATAAATAAATATATACAACAAGAGTTATCATGTCCATTTGTTAATATTAACAAATGGACATGATAAATCTTAATGTATATATTTTAGGTTAGGAATTATCAATCAATGTGTATATTCATAATCACTTTGACTAGTTCATATCATAGGAGAAATTCGGGTTTGGGTCATAGAAATGAACATATTCAGAAACTACTCAAACAGAGCAATCCAACCATATATAGCACTTCTCCAAATTCATCCAAAATCATCATCAAAAGTCAAACCCTAATTTGAGGTCAAAAGGCCAACAGCCACTTAAAATGAGTTTTAAATTGCTCCCAACTTTATTTTTGTATATACAGGCTGGGGTAAAAACCTCCTGAGTCCTAAAGAAGGAAAAAAAAGTGCCCCAGCAGTCCTAGAGTGTTCACACACCTCACTACCGAAATATATCAACAAATCCCCCTTGGGAGTGATGTGGTGAACAAGGAGCTAGCACTCATGTATAAGAAAGTGCCAAGCTATGTGAAATCAATCCAGAAAAGGAAGCAAGCCCAAAGCTTTTCGGAAAGCTTCAAACTTCTCCCTAGGCAAAGCCTTTGTGAAAAGGTCTACAACATTCTCTTGTGTGAGCACATATGCCAAACTGATCTCTCAAGAAGAGAACCTCTCCTTGAGGTAATGATAGTGCACCTCAATGTATTTAGTGCGAGCATCAAACACACGGTTCCTCACAACTTCCAACGCACTCTGAATGTCCTGACTGTCACTGAGATGGTGGTGACACAAGACTGATCAACACCCAAATCAACCATAAGGCATCCACACACTCAACGGTCATTGTGAAAGCTTCCCTTACTCAACCTCACAACTAGAAGTGGCCACAATAGGATGCTTCTTGCTCAACCAAGATATGCATGAGCTACCAAGCATGAAGTAAAATCCACTGGTGGACACACGTGTCATAGCAATCAGCCCAATCAGAGTCCAAAAATACATGTAAACAGTAAATCTAGCGGTAGTGATCCCCCCTTGGGATAAAACAATCCAAGTAGTCAACTACCACTCAAGTAGCGAAAGATGCGCTTAACCATCTGCCAATGCTTGACACCTAGGGCAATGCATAAACCTACTCATCTATGAGACAGCAAACTGAATATCAGGCCGAGTTATGCATAAGTAAATGAAGCATCTGACAGCTTGCTCATAGAGAATAGCATCAAATGCATCTCCACCATCATGAAGACTCAATCGTAACCCTACTTCCATAGGAGTGGCAATAGGTTTGTAGCCTTCAAGGCCAAAACGCTCCAATAATGTGTCAATATATTTTGTTTGACACAAAGCTATTCCGCCATCAACTTGCATAAACTGAATGCCCAAATAATAATGCAAATGCCCAAAATCTGACATCTCAAATGAGGCATGCAAATCAGCCTTAAAATCAGCAATATACGTTTCATTAAGACCAGTGAGCAAGATGTCTATACAACAATGATCAAAATCACATCATTTGAGCGCTTAATATATAAGGTGCTCTCAGTTATATTGTTCTCAAAACCATGTCCAATCAAGTAGGCATGTATCTTTTCATACCGAACACATGGTGTTTGCTTCAAACCATATAATGTCTTTTTCAACCTGCACACTTTGTTTTCATGCCCTTTCTACACAAAACCACGGGGCTGAAAAACATACACATCTTCATGTAAGTCACCATTCAAAAATGGAGTTTTAATGTCCAACTGATGTACATTCCAACCATGATAAGCTTCAATTGCAAAGATGCTACGAACACTAGTCATTCGGCATGCGCAAGCAAAAGTCTCATCAAAATCAATGCCTCTTTCTTTAGCATAACCTTTTGCAACAAGCCTAGCTTTATACCTATCAACTATTCCATCAAGCTTACGCTTCAGCTTATATACCCACTTAGTGCCAACGGCCTTCTTGCCAAGAGGCAAATCACATAAAGAGCATGTATCATTCTTCATAATAGCATCATATTTGATTGCATAGCAGCCATCCAATTTTTTGAATTTTGTGCTTAATCAAACAAAATTGGTTCATTCTCATCACAAAGACCGGAGAAAGTTATAGCATAGCAAGCACTATGAGAGCCTGAACGAGTACGGTATGACAAAGGTGCATCTAATTTGCTATCTCGCAAAGTCTGTACCAACCATTTTGGCATAGTTTTTGCCTCCTCTATATCAGCCCTCTCATCAACAAGTGCATCATGCAAATCTGCATCAAAAATGGAATGCTATGAATCATCATGTGAAACCTATAATTTGTAAAGGCTCAGAAATCGCCTCATTTGGACCAACACTTGACTATCCACTTATAAAAAGAGGTTGCAAAGTGTCATACACATCTCTAAAGCTAACAAAAGTCTCCTTGGTACACCTAATGGCTGAATTGCATCTTCCACAAAAACATCACGGCTAACCAAAATGTCTTTAGTCTATGGATGATATAGACGATAGCCTTTGCTTTCAGAACTGTACCAAACAAAAATACATTTCACTACATTATCATCCTATTTCTTGTGTTGTTGCTCAGGCACTAATGCATATGTCAAACAACCAAATAAAGCATTTGACAATGTGAAAGAACTACCATCAGCAATAGTCGGAGTGATCTTGCCAACTCCCATTATGGGATAAGAGGAGTTGTCACAACATGTGACAATATTCCTTGTAGGGGCAAGATCAAGTGAACTAAAGAAACTGCACTGCGAGGTAATATGTCTGGTTGCCCCATTGTCAAAGTACCAAACATTTGAGTCTATTGTAGATATACATTATCCATGAGAAGATGGGTCATAACTACAAACAGCAGTAAATGCCCATTCTTCATTCTACACAAGATAAGCAAACTCTATTTTAAGTGTAGAGTCCTCTACAATAACCATTCTATCCTCTTTTTTCTTTGCCTCTGTTGTAGCCAATTTTGGATAACTCTTTATGACATGATCATTTCCTTTATGATATTTATAGAACAATTTAGCTTTTCTAATTTCTTCTCGTCTTTGTCTTCCTTTCTCAATTGTGCAGAATTAGCAGATTTTTGCTTACTAATAGGTGATTTACCTTTGTCCTTCTGACTAGCTAGGAAAGCTTGATCTGCAACATGCATAATGGACCTTTCCTGCATGGACTGATCTTCTTGCAATAAAATAGAGACGAACCCCTCAAATGTTAAGGCATTTGGATTGCCTTTCATCATCAACCAAAGAGTAGAAGCAAAACTTTGATGAATTTGGAAGACCATTCAAAATAGTCTCCAAAAGTGAACTGTCTGGCAAAACTTCATTAGCAAAAATCAATTGCTCTTTCAAATCTTTGATCTTTGTCAAAAAACTTATCCACAGAATCTTCTTCATTCATATGCTCACTCTCCAACTGTTTTCGAAGGTAAGCAACACGAGCCTCATTTCTTGCCTAGTATAAGTGGTAAGTGTATCCAAAGCATCCTTTGCTTTTTTGCAAGAGCGAATGTGAGAGATAATGGCCCGTTTGACAGACAAAGCTATCAATGCATGTGCATGAGGATCTCTGCCATCCCAACGAAGTTGCTCTACAGTAGACGTAGCAAGAACAAAAGCACGAACAGGAATTTGAAGATCGTCATCTTCAACATCATCTGCATCACCTTCGATAATTGTATTTGTAGGTGTAGTAGGGAACCATCCAACTTATCCTCAACAACCAACATATGGAATGCATCATTGCTTTCAGCCATGGCCACTGACTAAAAATACCCTGATGCAAAAAAATGAAAGTATCTCAAAAAGTTGAAGAGAACTACCCTGTCAAGCTTTGATAAATCTGTAACAAACTTCGAGGCGCTTGTAGTGGCGAACTGAAACTTGTATATATGTTTGGCACAAAAGGATGAAATTGCACGCACAAGCACTATGATAGTGGGTTTCGAGGCCGAAACAAGCTCACATCGAAATTTCAGCACCACTCCTAATCGCCTTGCATATGCTCACCAATTTTTGTGCCATTCTGAGACTATGACCGGAGAGGTGTCGACGACGCCTTAGATGATGCAGTGACCTTTGATACCAATTGTTTGGGTTTGATGTCTGCGGAAGCATGTGAACAGCAGAAGGAAGAAGAAGAAGCTTGGAGCTTAACACACAATATTGAATGTATCACCAAGTGAATGTACAAAGATAAGTGACCTATTAGAGTTGTAGGCGTATATACAAGCTTGGGGGAAAAACCTCTTAAAAAGGGAAAAAAGTGCCTTGACAATGCTAGAGTGTTCACACACATCACTACCGAAATATATCAACAAATTATCTATGAGATATATCCAAAAGCCCATGCAAGCTCTTAAAACAACCCAAGCCATGCTTTTCCAATGATTTCTGCAAGGGCTTTATTATAAAGCTGATCACCCATGGCCTCTTCCTTACACATCAAACCTTCTAGAGAGTTTCTCTAATATAAGAGAGAACTCTCTCACATGCTATCTTTTGAGTGAGTGAATTTTTTTGATTTTCTGAGTCGGGGATGGAGGCCCAAGGAGGCTTACCCGCTCAGAAGGCAGAATCTATCCGCCGCTTCATCTTCCGAAGAAGACTTATACGTGACCTTGCAACCCGAAGATTGTGGTCAACTAATCCCGAGGGATCAGTGCGGTGAGATACCCAATGCCCCGATCACGACACTAGAGTATGCGGACTTGGAACAAATTCCTCACCAGCTAAACTGCCTACCCGACGTGTTCCTGACAAAGGAACGCCATACCCACAAGGAGCGTCGGCTCACAAGAGGAGTCCGCACACCAGTTTCGAGTTTCCCTTCTCATCACTGGCGACCGGTGAAGCTATGCCCATAACATGAAGTGCCAGAGTTCTCACGAATTCAGCCCATTAATCGTCATTTCCCTCTGCCAAATCCTTCTTACACACCAACAAACGGAACCCAAGAGGGATCAGATGGGAGAATGACTTCCTTTCCCCCGAAGAGGATCTGTCAATTATCAAAGAGAGCTCTCATATACTTGGGAATAGCCTCACCCAGGAAGGAAGCAACCAAGACAAACTTAGCTACTCCCTCCGTAGAGTGCGGACTAAGCTTAACCCAATGGGTCAAGCGAACTCCGCAAGCCTCTCCTCCAAGGAGGATAAGGGTCAAGACCACATGAAACACGGGGCCATAATTAATGGAGAGTGTTAATCTCCAAAAGAATAACCTACTCTTATGATTAGAGCACCTCTATACCAAGAGTAAGTCAAAATCTTCACCAAATTAAAGATTCAATCTCCAAATTATCAAAAGTTGAAAAATTCTGTGAAGAAGATGAAACACAGAAAGTCTGCTGCACAATTTTTTCTCATTGACCTATCAAACATGTAAAGTTTTCTATGAAATTTTGTATGGAGTGTCGCCTAGAAGTTGCGCACCTCCTCCAAGTTAAATTTCTTCAAAAGGTTTAGTATAACTTGAGAAATCAACTTCACAAGTTACCTATGTCTAAATCTGCACTTCTGAGAAGTCGATTTTGACACCCCTAACTTCTAACACATAGTTCTATCAATCTCGAACCCGTTTAAACAAATGCTTGTAGATACAGGCAGCTTACCTTCTAACTTAAAGATTAAGTGCTTGCTTGCACAAAACTTTAAACTGTGGAGTGAGAACTGATCAAAAAATCAAGATCGAAATTTGCGCCTGTTTCAGAGAACTGTGAACACTCATCACATATGAATATTCCTATTAACAATTCTCCTAGCCTGTTTACAATTAGACTATGAAACTCAAGTCATAGACTCATTAACTATGAACTTAGATATCCTCAAAAGGATTTCACAAATGATCTAACACAGACGGAGCAGACACAAAAACATCGGGCGCAATATTTCTTCGATTACTCAGAAAATTACAGTTGAGTGATGAGAGGAAAACTCAACTAACATTTCACATGTCTCATGACATCTAACTTCTCCTTTCTTGACTTCTATACTCACTCATCTATTCTTTCATATGCTCTCATATCACGCCTCGACATTTTCAAGGTATTTATAGAGAAATTTGTACAAGTCTATGACTAATCAAAGATCTAAGTGAACTATAACTATACTAATGTACATATGTGTACATTCCTCATAGCCTCTGAATGTATCCTTCTTCCAAGCTTCAAGAATTGAATCTTCCTTCATTCTTTAATCTTCCAAACATTCAATTGGTGATTGGTCTGCACCAACAGCTCCCCCTCAATCATCAATTCAGGTTTCTCTTATCTTCTTTATACCTGCCATGTCTTTAAACTTCTGTAACTTTGGTCCATCCAAACCTTTTGTAAGCATATCAGCTATCTGATCCTTAGTTGAAGTATGTATGACTTCAATCTCCTTATCCATCACCTTCTCTCTTAGAAAGTGATAGTGTATCTCAATGTGTTTGGTCGTGGCATGAAAAACAGGATTCGCAGCTAAATACAATGAACTCATATTATCTCCATATATAATTGGTATCCCATGCACAATATCAAAACTCTTCATCAAGGTCTTGAGCCAAATCACTTCCTTTGCAGCTTCAACCATGCCTTTATAGTCAGCTTCTGTAGAAGACAAAGCAATTGTATGTTGCTTCTTGGAACACCATGAGATAAGTTTATCTCCCACATAACACATGTATCCATAGGTTGATCTTCTATCATCTGGATTACCTGCCCAATCTGCATCACTATAAATTTTGATATTTGTATCTGATGTAAACCCATAATACAAACCTTCATTGAGTGTACCCTTAATGTACCTCAACACTCTTTGTCCTGCAATCCAATGTTCTTTCCTTGGGCAATGCATGAATTGAGAGATAAATCAGGTCTAGTTAAAGTAGCATAGATAAGACTACCAACCAAACTCTGATATTGTCTCATGTCCTTAAATTCTTCACCTCCAAATTTACTCAATTTGTGATTCACCTCCATGGGTGTAGGTGCTACCCTGCAATCATCCATTTTAAACTTGATTAACAAGTTCTTCAAATACCTTTCTTGAGTCACAAATACTCCATGTTGAGTATATGTAATCTCCATGCCCAAGAAGTATGACAAGTCTCCCAAGTCACTTATTTTGAACTCCTTTTCCATTTGCTTCTTGAGTCTTTGTATTCCTTCTTCATCTGTACCTGTAAGGATTATACCATCAACATATATGCACATGTATATGAAACCATTATCACTTGCTTTGACAAGCAAGCTACTATCTGCTTTAGACACCTGAAATCCAAGTTCTTTCAAGAACTTTACAAGTCTATAATTCCATGCCCTTGGGGCCTGCTTTAAGCCATACAAAGCTCTCTTGAGCTTGCACACATGATCTGGATACCTTTTATCTCTGAACCCTTGAGGTTGCTCCATGAACACTTCATCTGAAATATAACCATTTAAAAAAGCATTTTTCACATCAAGTTGACATAACTTCCAACCTTTACATGCAGCAATAGCTATAAGTGTCCTGATGGTTGTCATCTTTGCCACAGGACTATAAGTCTCATCATAGTCAACACCATATGTCTCAGCAAACCCTTTGACAACAAGTCTAGCTTTGTACCTAGACACACTTCCATCTGCAAACCTCTTGGTCTTGTAAACCCACTTGCATCCAATAATTTTCTGACTATTTGGTTTAGGAACCAAATCCCAAGTTTGATTTTCCAATAGTGCATCATATTCTTCCTGCATAGCTTTCTCCCATTTTTCCTTACCTTTTGCCTCTTCATATGTAGAAGGGTCTTCCTCTGTTTTCATCATATAAGCATAATCTTTTGTGGCCAAAAAAGAAGTATCATAACTATACCTTGTAGGTTGCCACCTATTTCTTGATGATCTTCTGAGTTCTCCACTCCTTGAAGTTTCTGGTTCTTCACACTCAGGATCAAATCTTGGCATTTCTTCAACTTCACCATGCACTTCATTATTCTCTTCTTCATCAAATATCTGAACTTTTGATTTACCTTTCCTTTGGCTCACTTCTTCTTCATCACCTGTATTGATATTGATTGTACCTGCATACCAAGTATTTTGCTCATCAAATGTAACATCTTTAGAAACCATGAATTGTTTTGTAGATGGACTCCACAATCTATAACCCATCTGCTTATCATCATAACCAATGAAAACATATTTTTCAGCTTTAGGTTCCAATTTGTGTCTTAATTGTGATGGCACATATGCATATGCCACACATCCAAAAATTCTGCAATGATCCAAGGTAGGTCTCTTACCCCACCAAGCCTCATATGGTGTCATACCCTGCAAGGCTTTACATGGTAACCTATTGACCAAATAAGTGGCTGTATTTACAGCCTCAGCCCACAAATAATTAGGGCAATTTTTCTCCTTCATCATGGATCTTGCAAACTCAACAAGTGTTCTATTTCTCCTTTCTGCTACACCATTTTGTTGAGGAGAGTATCTGCAAGTAACTTCCCTTTTTATACCTGCATTCCACAAGAAATCACTGAACTCATTAGAGAAATACTCTCCCCCTCCATCTGACCTTAGTCTCTTCAACTTATGTCCTGTAATTCTTTCTGCATATGCATGATAGTGTTTAAATGTATTAAACACTTCTGATTTATCTTTGATCACATAAATAGTGATCCATCTAGTAGCATCATCAACATAAATCACATAATAGCTTGACCCATTTATACTGAAATCCTTTGATGGTCCCCACACATCTGTGTGTACCAATCCAAGCTTCTCTGAGTACATAAAACCATGCTTGGAATAGGAATGCTTATGAGCTTTACCTAATTGACATGCCTCACATTTGTATGTCATATGTTGACCTGCAACATTAGGCAATCCAAGCACTGAACCATTGTTAATCATGTCTTTAATACCTCTTTCATTGAAATGTCCAAGCCTCTTGTGCCAAAGATCTAACTCAGAGATCTTATGTCCCCCATATGTGAACACAGCATGACCAAAATTGCCTTGAATCTTCAATGTAAATAATCTTCCTTCTTTCTTCCCTGAAACAATCTGTTTATACCCTTGACTAGGGTCTTCCACATATACTCCATCATTAGTGAACCTTACTTCATATCCCTTTTCAACAATTTGTCCTACACTTATCAAATTCTTAAGAATTGTAGGAACATACAGAACCTTACTCAATAAGGTACTACCATCCTTAGCCTTTACTGATCCAATTGACTTCACATTGTGCTTTGTGTTGTCACCTGTTTGAACAACATGATTAAAAACCTTATTCTCCAAATCAATCATCAAAGCTATATTACCACTTAGGTGATTGCTACACCCTGAGTCAATGTAGAAGACTCTTTGATCTTCACTCTGCCTTTCACAAGTTGCATTCATTATCAATGTTGAATCCTCCTTTTGATCTGAAGCATAATTGTAGTAGGTATTGTTATATTGTTGACTTTGGAATCCTCTACCTGCATTTCTTCCAAAATAACTCCTACTACCTCTACCTCTGAAATTACCTCTTTGATTTTTGCCACCTCTTCCTCTTGCATTATAGTTTTGACTATATCCATTATTACTCTGAGTATTGTGCCAACAATCATTAGCTAAGTGATTTGTCTTACCACAAATCCAACAAGCTTTGCCTCCATCTTTGTTGTTCCTGCCTCTTCCTCTACCTTTGCCACCTCCTCTTCCTCTTAGGAAGTTGGCTTGACTAGTTGTTCCTTCATCTTCATTTGCTTGTTGCTTTCCTTTGCTATTCTTCTTCTTGTCCTTTGAGTACATTGCATGACCTGCACTCTTGTCACCATCTCCTTTAACATCCTGCTCAAATGTTAGCATATGACCTAGCAACTGATTTAAATCAGGAGTGAAATGATCAAGTGATAATTCTGTAGATAAAATGAATGGCTTCCATTTATCATCACCTCTTAAACCTGTAAGGATTTGCCTTACCAATTTATCCTCCTCAATGTCTTCATCCACAGCTCCTAAAGCATCTGCAATATCTTTCATTCTTGTCACATAGTCTGAAATGGATTGAGAAGCCTTCTTCTTAAAGGTGGTAAACTCTGCCCATAAGGATGCCTTCCTTGACTTAGTAGTATTCTGAAAATGCTCCTCCAAAGCATTCCAAATATCAGTTGCACTTTCAAGACTTCGAATATGAGGTAACAAGTAATCATTGACAGCCATATAGATAATGCTCCTAGCTTGAGCATCTTTCTTCATCCAATTTTTCAAATCTGCTAACTCTTCCCTAGTTGGAACACTAGGATCTCTGAACTCTGGCTTCTCTTCTTCTCCTGTGATGTAGGCTATTAAATCTTTGCTCATAAGATGAGCTTCCATCCTCATTGACCATGCAGGATAGTTTTCCCTATCCAATTTCTCTATCTGAAGAGAATCTCCCATCTTTCTTCTACCTGTGTATTGAAATCTTCAAGCTTTATAAATGATATATGTACCTTTACTTCAAATAAGAGTCCTTTTGTCTTTCTTGATGTCGTATGGTCTCCTCCTAAAGCTTTGCCTTCAAGCTTTCACCTTTTAGTTCTTCAGTTGTTGAATTTCTTGAACCTGCAGCAGTCGGGATCCTCCTTTCTTTGATTTTGATGTCTCCTTCTATACCACTAATGGAGAGTGTTAATCTCCAAAAGAATAACCTACTCTTATGATTAGAGCACCTCTATACCAAGAGTAAGTCAAAATCTTCACCAAATTAAAGATTCAATCTCCAAATTATCAAAAGTTGAAAAATTCTGTGAAGAAGATGAAACACAGAAAGTCTACTGCACAATTTTTTCTCATTGACCTATCAAACATGTAAAGTTTTCTATGAAATTTTGTATGGAGTGTCGCCTAGAAGTTGCGCACCTCCTCCAAGTTAAATTTCTTCAAAAGGTTTAGTATAACTTGAGAAATCAACTTCACAAGTTACCTATGTCTAAATCTGCACTTCTGAGAAGTCGATTTTGACACCCCTAACTTCTAACACATAGTTCTATCAATCTCGAACCCGTTTAAACAAATGCTTGTAGATACAGGCAGCTTACCTTCTAACTTAAAGATTAAGTGCTTGCTTGCACAAAACTTTAAACTGTGGAGTGAGAACTGATCAAAAAATCAAGATCGAAATTTGCGCCTGTTTCAGAGAACTGTGAACACTCATCACATATGAATATTCCTATTAACAATTCTCCTAGCCTGTTTACAATTAGACTATGAAACTCAAGTCATAGACTCATTAACTATGAACTTAGATATCCTCAAAAGGATTTCACAAATGATCTAACACAGACGGAGCAGACACAAAAACATCGGGCGCAATATTTCTTCGATTACTCAGAAAATTACAGTTGAGTGATGAGAGGAAAACTCAACTAACATTTCACATGTCTCATGACATCTAACTTCTCCTTTCTTGACTTCTATACTCACTCATCTATTCTTTCATATGCTCTCATATCACGCCTCGACATTTTCAAGGTATTTATAGAGAAATTTGTACAAGTCTATGACTAATCAAAGATCTAAGTGAACTATAACTATACTAATGTACATATGTGTACATTCCTCATAGCCTCTGAATGTATCCTTCTTCCAAGCTTCAAGATTGAATCTTCCTTCATTCTTTAATCTTCCAAACATTCAATTGGTGATTGGTCTGCACCAACAATAATCCAAACGCTGAATCAAACTGTTGATAAGAGAATACAACCACCTCCCCCTAAGAGCTTCCACCACTATGCATTCCACCATCACATGTGATAGGGAACCATACCTCTCCACCTCAGCGCAAAAGGGACACTTGCTTTAACCTCTCCCTTCCAATCTCTCAGCCAAATACAGCCCCCCTATCCTAGCGAGCATCAGCATGCGCTCCGCAATAGGACTAAGCAAATGACTACAAGCACTTCTATGCAGGTATCCCCATGACTCCGCCAAATTAAAATCCGCATAGGGACCCAATGCGATAAAATGATTCGCACTTTCCCACTTCGCCCAAACATGGTATCTGAGCGAATTAAGGGTAGCTTCCGATACATATCTTTCCTTCCACCACAAGTTCGAGAAATCCACGTCCACTTTTGGAATCGAGATCCCGTCCGTTTCTGTAGCATGTCCCCGAGCCAAGTTGGGCTATCAAGATACTTCCCAAAAAGCCGCCCGCTCATGCCGCCAAAATAGGCTGTCAGCGGGGGGATATGGGACTCCCTCTGCATCACGGCACCGGCAACCGTAGCCCCTTTGCCACAGATCATCCGCATCCCCGTAGCTACCAGCCTTTCAAGTTTACCAAAGATATTCTGCCCATGGGCCCCCATCAACTCTGCACCATACGTAATCACAGGGAATACCTTTGAGTGAGTGAAGCTCTCTCACATACACACAAGGAGGAGGAGATGGGAGGAGTTAGAGTGTACTCATACTCTTGAAGGTGGAGGAGTTGGAGTTAGAGTGTGCTCATACTCTTGAAGATGGAGAACTTGAGATAGTCTATGCTCATGCACTCCGAGGATCTCATAGTCTCTAGTCTCCAAGGTTGCTTGGAGGAGTTAGAGTGTGCTCATACTCTTGAAGGTGGAGGACTTGGAATAGTCTATGCTCATGCACTACAAGGCTCTCATAGTTTCTTGTGAGATGTTGCTTTTGGAGTCTATATTCAAACTAAGCCTTTTCTATATCCATAGTTTGCTTAACTTTCACTTGCTCCCTTAGATGCTTCTGAGTTGTGAGTATATTCCTTACGTTTTCTTCAGAACATATCATTACCTTATACATCTTTATTATAAGTTGGAGCATTGAAATTTTTTACTATACTTTGTGTATCTTGTATGTGTTCTTTTGTTTATGTGTGTGTATTCTCTGATGTGTGATATTCATGTGTTTATCTTGACTAACAATTTGGTATGAAAGTGGGATTTGCAAGGTTGGTGGAGCAAAGCTTTGCATAGAAAAGAGAGCGTTTTTACAAGTGTTGACCTATTCAAATCTTTGTGAGTTTTGTTAGCAAACAATCACTTCTTCTAAAAATTGTCATCCCATCTCTTCTCTTGCACCTTCATGCTCAACACTTTCTCAATTCTTACAAATCTCCACTCATCTCTAGTCAATTTTCAGCTCCCTAGTGAGTACTTGCGAGTTTATTATTATTTTCCTAATTATATGAGTGTTTGTGATGTAGATCATGTAGTTCCCAAGTCTTTTCACATGAATCACTTGCACTTATTTCTTCTCCTAGTTCCCCAATCACACAAACTCCTAGTATTCTAATTTCTATCGAAAACCTCTACAAAGTTTTTTCTTTTAAGAATTTATCTTTAATTTGAGATATATCTACGAAAGATATATGTTTGAGCCATTCATCATAAAAGACAAGTAGATTTAAAGGAAAAGAAAAAGAAACTCAAATCAAAAAATTGGATTTCAATAATTGAAAGATATTCATTAAGTTTATCCTATGCGAAAGGTATTTAGATATCTTCTTGAGAAGATGATGAACGAAACCTTTGTACAAATTTCAAAGCTAATTTAAAGCTAAAAGATTGCGAAAGAAACTTGAAATATTTCCAAGTTCAAGTAAGCTTGAATTTAAGTGAAAGACCTATGTATATCAAGCTTCAGAAGATAGTTGAACATGTACTAACTCCTAACATCTTCAGTTTCATACTTTGGCTACATCTTTGGACTTCATAATGCAAAAGAAGACAACTACTTCAACACACATTGAAGTATCTACCGATTGAGAGGCTTATTCCTCACGACAAGTTTGACACAAAGAGAAGACTAAAAACATTCCAAACATATTTCTAGATTACTTCTTATTCCTAGACCCCAAATGATTAGTATTCAAGAAAGAAATTCTAGAAAATATTAGCAATGGACATGATAAATCTTACTTGTATATATTTTAGCTCAAGAATTATCAATACTTGCATATATTCAAGGACACTTTTATTAGTTTGTATTATAGGACATGGTTAGGTTCAGGTTATAAAAATAATCAAAAAATCATCAAAAGTCATATTTTGGTTATAGTGAAATGATTCACATTTCGAAAAGTACTAAAAGAGAGCAATCCAACCATATATGACACTTACCCAAGTACGCACAAAATCACCATGAAAAGTCAAACCTCAATTTTTTGTTAAAAATCAACAAACACTTAAAGTGAGTTTTAAATTGATCCCTTTCCTATAATTATGGACCAATGAGTAAACCTTCCCTATGTCACCTTGAGTGTAAGAGGTAAAGGGATCCGTGTATGGTGTTACATGAAAGGATGCTCTAGAATCGACGATCCACATATGTGCTACTTCACCTTGTGTCATAAGAAGTGTCTCAATAAGATCTTGCTTGGCTACATGTAAATCATGATCAATATCACTTGCCGCAAGAATGTCCTCATTGTCTCATAGCTCTAAAATGACAACATTGGAGCCAAGATCAGCCTTTTCAAGCTCCATGGAAGTTTCTCCATCTTGTCTTCCTTCTTTCCCTCCTTTTTAAGCTGCATCCCCTTCTTCCTCTCTAGCTCCTTGAAGTACCTACAATCTTGCTTTTTATGCCCTTTTCTCCCACAATCATAGCACGTAACCC